>WAAB01023426.1:5216-55964 GCA_013389865.1 Piaya cayana | reverse complement strand
GAAGTTTTTCACGGAAAGGGTCATTAGGCACTGGAATATGCTGCCCAGGGAGGTGGTTGATTCGCCTTCCCTGGAGGTGTTTAAGTTACGGGTGGACGAGGTCCTGAGGGACATGGTTTAGTGTTTTGTGGGAGTGGTTGGACTCGATGATCCAGTGGGTCTCTTCCAACCCAGTGATTCTGTGATTCTGTGATTCTGTGAACCAGCAGAATGGGTTTATACCAGGTCAGTGTTTTGTAGCATGTGGTTACGGCATTTGGAATTTGATAGAAAGAGCCCCAAAGCCAAATTTTGTGTCTTGTTGAACCATAGTCCAAGTAAAAATGAAAATAATTTTTGTTCTATAGTACCAGATATTTCCATACTGATCGTTTACGCTTGGGACATGTGTGGTCTCTGTGCTACAGACACATAGAATTTTTTTTATAACAGGGTCAAATTATTGCACAAGAAAACTGGACTTCCTCCCCACCCCCCTCTTTTTTTTTCTTTCCATTTAGATGACTGAGGAATCATGCTTGTTTTGTCACACCCCATGCTTATATTATTCAGGGTCATTGCCAGCATCTGTTCTTCAGGAACAAAATTCCAGAAGGATACAGCACTTTCTTTCCCTGTTCCTTTCCTTGACCCTGAATACTGGTCCTAGGAAAAGAAACTACCCAGAAAGTGAAAAGCTGCTACCTCTTTCTTGTAAAAAGTGTTATGATAGAAGAATAAATGGAAACTCTTGCACTTTTTCCAGCTTTCACTCTTCTTCTAATTGAAAATAACTGATTTAGGGCTTCAGCCTAAATGTATCCTGAATTAATAATGTATTATTACAGTCATGTTATACAACTGGTACCCTCAAACAATATGATTCTTATATTTTTTCCGTTCCAGAAACTCACTTTACTTAACTATGAAGAAGCTTGGGACTCTTTTTAAGGGAAGTACTTTGATGAAATAAATCTGTGCATGAGGCAAACAACTTAAACGTGGAAGGACACGTAATAAAAGCATCAAGTCTGTTGTTTATATTTTAACAGCAATTGAGAACCTTAGTATGCTAAGATAGGTTAATGAATACCAAGGGACAAATGAAGATTCCTGTAACATAGAAGTAGTCCTAGTTCTTCAATTAAAGTGTGCCTGGTTTCTTACCGGCACAAGCAAGGAATTTTTTTCCTCAAATCTTTTCTTCTTAATCTCCAGTTCACCGGAGGCAGCAATTCAGTGGGGGCCTGATCCAGTTCCACTGTAGTCAATAGAAAAGACTCCAACTGGGATTTGGATCAAGACCTTACTAACACTACAGGGTGGAGTTAACAATGTAAAAAACTATCGTTTCCAGATCTGACTATCTAAGACCAGATGTGCAAGGCAGGAAACCATATGATTATATTCGAATAATAAATAAAAAAGGAGTTGCCCTTGTTTAGGAGCATTTTCCACTAAAGGAGATTTTCTAACTTTGATGACTTACTGCTTGATTCAGTTCTGAGTGGCTCAGCCTTTATCCAATGAAGCCTACTGAATCTTTGGGGAGTCAGGATTAACTACTAAAAGAACAAATGTAAAAGATCACTTCAATTCAAGCTAAAGCCAACAAAGATTTCCATGTTGAACTTTGTTCTAGTTGTCACTTTCTTCATTTTTGAGTTACTTATCCTACTTGAATCTCCTGTTGCAGGTTCCTTTTAACTGTTGTATTGTGTTTCCAGTTAATAAAAGTAAGCATTGTTTGAAACAAGACACATTCCTTGAAAGTAATTTTGCCTTGCCTGTCCTCTTCTGTTCTTTGTTGCCTCTTTCCATTCCTTCTTCCCCCTTCCTTCCTCCTTTCCTTCATTCCATCCCCTTCCTCCCCTTTTCTTCCTCCCTTCCTGACTTCCTGCCCTGCCTCTCTTTTTCCAACTCTTCCATATAAAAACCACCAACAAAAAACAAAAGAAAAATAATAATAAAAAACCACCACAAACCAACCCCAAGTGGTCTGCATATAACAGTCTTAGATATTGCAGTAATCCCCACATCCTGGTGGTTACCAAAATGAGCACACTGTGGACTTGTCTCTCTTTTACACCTTGTGTGATAAGAATTGCCTGTCTAAAATGGGTTAGAAATATTGTAATTCTGATTTGCAGCTTTTTTAGCAATCTCATTTGCAATTTTTTTCCATTAAGACAAGTGTTTAAAGGAACTGGAAGCCAAATTTGCAATGTTCTAACTTCACTGACATTTCATGAGTATAGAGGGAAATTGTGATGCTGACTTTTGAGGTCACTTACCATTGCAAAACATTCAATTACATGTGCAATGGGAAGAGAGAGAGGGAGTTATGAGGTTACTAATAACTGGATCAGCCCCAAGTAGCTAGTAAAATATTTGGGAGTGTTTTCAGGACAGAGGGCCCTGTACTAACATGCCTTTAGGACTGAAAGTTTTTACAACTGTAAGTAATTGGATTAGTGTCTGGCAACAGCCACCATGAAGAAGGTGCTTGAATAGGAGTTGAAGTTAGTCTTAGACATACTTAAAACTCTAAATTTACCAGTCACTACTTTCCTATTTATTATCGCTGTACAAGAATGTAAGGATTTATACGTTAACACAAAGGTGGACATTGTCCCATTTCCATTTCCATTCATTTCTCTGTCAGGGGGAAATAACCTACACCTGGAATGCAAACCTCCCCTGCTACTCAAAGAGCAGTTAGACAGAACAAAACACAACTGTTATAAATCCCAAAGCAGATGCTGTGAAAGCTCCTCTCTCCATTGCCACTAGAATCTTGTTTATTACCATGATTAAAAGATCTACGCAGTCTGGTAATAGTAAGTGAAGGATAAGATTAGATGCTGTTTTCTTTCCCACCACAGAGGAACGTGTTTTAGGAACATGAGTTTCTCAAAAAGAAAATCAGCCAATTTTTTTGTGCCTAAAAAAAGATAGGTTTAAAAAAAGAGAAAAGTAGAAACATTCCTAAATAATTCATGGAACTAATATGGTACAGAAGACAGAAGATGGGTTTCTAGGCTGTAGTTCAAACCCACTGCAGAATCTGTATGCACGGAAGGAATTGGCTTTTCAAATTGATGGAGGTCAGCCTGTTCCAACTGAGGTCATTCTGATTAGTTTGGGCAGCTACTGAGCCAGCTGGTAAACAGATGCTTTCTTATAAATTGATGGTTTAGAATAAATTAGGCCAAATGCTTTGATTGTGGTTGATGCAAAAAAATCTGATAAATGCAGCCTTGTATTTTCTTTATTTTTATGGTTGAAAATTTTAGGCAGAAAAAAATAGTATTATGCTTAAGTAAGTTGACAACATGTAAAAATTGTGAACTGCAAATGTGCAGAAGATTTTTTCTGAGCTTTACCACCTCATCATAGCTAGTGTAGTCATTTTTGTGGGTCTTTATAGGAATCCTATGGGAAAAGTGTCCTTATCGATCTATGTTGCAGTAATTCCCTGAGACATCAAACAGGTCCTGGAGATGTTCCTTCCTACCAAGTGTTATGTGTATCTGACTATGAGACAGATACGCTTTTCCATTTTTTAGCAAGGAAATTACAAGATTCACTGCAAAAGCTGCTTTTTGACTTCTGGAAAGACACAGAATTGGTTTGTATCACTCAGAATCAATCTCAACATTTAAATCATAAGGTGTTTAACTCCACATACTAAACCGTGCTTAAGGAAAATGGAGAAGCTGTACATATTGGACCTACCCTAGAGAAAGATACACAGTAAGTCTTCTTTTTCATTCCCTTTCTCCCTCACCACACCTTGTTATTTGGGGGATGGGGGAGGAGTCTGTGATGATGTTGCTGTTTGATTTGGTTTTGCATAGACCTTATCCAGGCTTGACTTTAATTAGATTGTCACAGAACAGAATACCCTGGTAGTCACCAGTCATTGGCCATTAAGCGAACACAGCCATGAATACTCTAAACTGGATTCCCCTGTCACTTCCTATACCCCTACTTTCTCCACTCATTTAGTGGCATATCACTGATTTACACCAGCACAAATAAGATCTGATCCATCTGTTGAATTCACAGATGTGCACTGGTTGTTTCTCTTATTAAATGATACCTTTACGAATTGCCATTTCTGTAGGCATCTGGTCCCAAAGTAGTGAAGGCAGGGTGTGTAGCGGAAGGGAGGAACAGGACAGGGATGGAAGAGGGGATCTGTACAAGCACCACAGGTATGCACCAGTTGGTAGGAGTTTGAGATCCACCCCAGTTTGCAATGAACAGGAGTACTATAGTCGCTCAGTTTTAAGCTCATCAGAATATACCAAAGGTAAAGATTAATGCTGGGTGTCTTGCTTTTAAGTCACAACTACCAACATCCTATGAATCAGAAACTATTGAGCACAACAACAAGTTCCTTATATTAGGCACATCTAGTACCCTATAGATGCTACTAGCACACATGCTTCACAATTCTATTACCAACTTTGGCATGTGCATATGTCATCTACAGCATAAAAACATCAGTGTAATAAAGCGTGCATGCCTGAGCTAAAGCACAAATTAAATGCGGAAATGAATGTGAAAACCTACTTCATTTCATCACTTTTGGAGCCACAGTACAGAATAAATTTAAGTGCCTGGTCACCAGTCAGCAGATATTTTTATGTTGTATGTAATGTAAGGAAAAACAAGTTTTGTCACAGAAATATGAAGCATTTTGTGTATAAGTTAACAGGACCTACATGTTGCTTCACAGCACTTCTAACCCGGCCATGAGATGATACAAAAGTTGCTGTTATTTAGTAAAAAATAGGTGCCTGTAGTAAAGGAAACTTCCCTAAAACTTTACATTAACATGTATGTTTAGAGAATGGAGAAGAGGCAGTGAACAGAATTGTTACAGGCTATGGAGAAACTCATTGCAAGTGGGAAATGACTAGAATTTGAAAGCACTTTTTTAGTCTTTAGTCAGCAGATGTCCTGCCATTTGAGTTCAGCACTGTTCATACTCTTAAATCAAAATCACATGAGGGCCTTTGGGAAGCTGAGCTTTCAAACTGTTCCCCCCTGTGATCTGTCAGAAGTTTTCCATTAAGAAATACCACCCTGGACTGGATCTTGTTAAGATCATCATTTTGATCTCTCTCTCTAATAAATGACCTTTCATAAGGATTTCTTCACTACTGATCATCTATTCTTTTCTTCCTACAGACAATTTTTTATCTTCAGTGTAATTTTTTTTTTGCCTGTTCAAAGCAGATATAAAATGTTTAACTTCCCAAGAGAATTCACCATTTTCCAGAAACAGAATGAGATGTAGCTTCAAGGAAAATTTTACCCTCCAGACTCCAGCCCCAAACCTGTGGGTTTTATCATTTCCTAGGAGCTGTGCTTCCAAAGACCTGCCTTCAGATTCTGGGCATCCCTTCAGGGGATGCCTCTTAAAAGATGCTGCAGTGCTTCCTGCTCAAAGCTACCCATGCCTGTAGCCCTGGGACATGCTGGCATCACTCCTAAAGCTGTGCCCTTTGACTGGTTATGCAGTCACCACAGGACTGGTACAGTTCTACCTCTTGACTTTCTGACTTTTGGGAATAACTCAAGCACAATATACTTCTTTCACAGGTATCTACTTTCCCAGTAAAAAGGCCATAAATTGGGCAACACTTGCAATTTGAACTCTTTGTGGGATGGATACAGCTCGGTGCCATAGACACAGGGGAGCTGAATACGGAGACTGGCTTTGGCACTGACTTTACTGGCAGAAGCTACATCCCCATTTTGCTTCCTGACCTCATGTATCTTATATGAATGACTGGGTGATTGTTAGACCAAGAGCATATGTAAAATTTCGGTTAATGAGTGACAGAAAAGTGATTAACCCTGCCATGAAAGTGCATCATACTGCCAGAAAGCATGAGGAAAGGCTTAAACAGTCAGAGCATGAGACTTGACAGTCTCTTTTACAGTTGTATCTGAGCTCCAGGATTGCAAAGGCAACAGGGACTGCATCACCAGTCTGAGACCCTCATCACTGGGTTAAGACCAAAAGTCCTCAAGATTTGACATACATGAGTAGGGCCCAAGGAGCAGAATACAGTGTTTTCTGATGCTTTTTAAAAAGCTCTTTCTTTTTCTGTAATAGTACTTTTATTCCTTGGGATTACACTCTGTTATCCTAGGAATGGTTTCTGAGCACATGCTGAACCAAGGGTAAAGGTGATTTTTTTTCATTCTTTCCACACTGCCAGTGCTCCTCACATAGGCCCACTACAATGTATCCTCTACTATGTAATCAAACATCAGAAAGCATGAATAACACAGCTCAGATTTGTGGTTCACCATGAACATGGGCATTGCCAGCTCTAAATCATTGTGCCAAAGAAAACTCTGGTTTCTACCCCCAGTTTAGTATGATGTATGAGTTTTATCTAAGTGGGTCTGAAAACTGATATACTACAGTATCTAAATTAAAGTATTTATATCAAGAAATCTATAAGCCTCAATCAATTGCTTTAAATGAAGCTCCAGATGAGAAATAAGCTCAGGACAGTAAAATAACAGAGACTGATAGAATCAAAGCAACCATCGAAGCCAACAGTGTTTCTGTTGGTGGTTCATTCTGCAGTACTTGGCTATCTGAAAGCTTCAGAGATAACCCTGAATCCCTGCCCTGAACGGGAAATATCACATATCTTCGCAGTTGCACTCTGATCTATTTCTGTTTCAGATTATGCTTATTATTAAAAATCCCTCGTGCTTTATATTATTCTCATATGTTGTTTATGAAGATTTAACAGCTGATTATTATCTGTGATACAATGCAAGTGATGCATTGCGAATGGTTATGAGCACATCTGCAGAAGATACAGAAAGTTACAGTGTACCTATTGATCTGCTTGATGTTGTGGCAATTGACATTGACATTTATTAAAGCAGGTATCATTACTTCCCAGGAAAAAACATAGCACAGAGATTGGACAAAAGGCAGAGAAAGTCCTGTAGTTTCAAGGTCAGTATATGAACTTCCCTGCCATCTTTCCTTATTCCTTGCAGCCTGGTTTAACTTCTCCTGTGGTCCTGATGCTCTGCCCACAGTCACACCTATCCCATAATTTTCTGCCTGTTCTGCAGACATTTGCCATAGAAATCTTTGTGCACTAGTGTGCAGTGGCTGTAAAGGTGAGATGTAAGGCTGAATGTCTCTTGGATCATCTTGACATGTAACACCACTGAATGCACTGAATATGAGTGTTTAAGATCAGCTGCTACATGAGGTTTCCAGAGCCTAAGAATCTGGAAGATGGGGGTGCTCAGCCACACACAGTATGTGGCCTGAATGCACTCCCTGCTCAGCTTCCTTTCATACGTGAAAGACCTTGGACCTGAAAGCCCTGAAAACAGCTCATTCATTTTTTAACTGGTAGTTTAGTAAGAGGTCAGGGTATGGCCCCCTCTGCCTTCATGTTAAGAAGCAAAGCACAGAAAGTAATTTGTTCCTTCCTCAAGTATGAGCCCTCTAAGTGTTTAAGGAAAATGGTCTTATTCATGGTAGTGGCTGAGTCTATAATTTGAGAAGATATTAATTTTTTTATGCTAGAATATATCAGAGAGGAAACTAGTTAAAATAAGTTCCAGGTATTCCAATAAGGAAAGAATTAAAGATTTTAAAAGACCTGATGATTTCTGATTCTAGATCAAATTACCACTCCTGTATTCATCAGCCAATGAAAGAAAGTTTTTTTTATCACAGTATCTTGCACATATTGCCCTCAATTCCTTACAAAATACTGATAGAAATTGGCTCTGTAAAGAAGGCAGCATATAAGGGGTTTTTTTTGCTTCATCACTGAACATTTGGAATTTGTAGAGATAGTAGAGCTCTGCAACAAAAAATAAATAAAGCTATAAGCATATGCATACATTAAAAATGCCACATTTGGGAAGGCAAATGAGACCCAATGGAAGTCCTGCACTTTTCAGAATTTCCCAAAACCATGTCATCCTCAGAGTGAGATAAACTTTAGCCATCTCTGTAAGAATTATAGATGCAATAGGTGCATAGCACTTTTACTAGTTAAAGAACAGTTTTAATAAGTCTCTTTTGGACAGATAAGAATGGCTGGACTCGATGATCCAAGAGGTATCTTCCAACCTGGTTATTCTATGATTCTATAATTTTCCAGGACAGTTTTACATACAAAGAATTGTTAGAACTCCCATTNACTGAACATTTGGAATTTGTAGAGATAGTAGAGCTCTGCAACAAAAAATAAATAAAGCTATAAGCATATGCATACATTTAAAATGCCATTTTTGGGAAGGCAAATGAGACCCAATGGAAGTCCTGCACTTTTCAGAATTTCCCAAAACCATGTCATCCTCAGAGTGAGATAAACTTTAGCCACCTCTGTAAGAATTATAGATGCAATAGGTGCATAGCACTTTTACTAGTTAAAGAACAGTTTTAATAAGTCTCTTTTGGACAGATAAGAATGGCTGGACTCGATGATCCAAGAGGTATATTCCAACCTGGTTATTCTATGATTCTATAATTTTCCAGGACAGTTTTACATACAAAGAATTGTTAGAACTCCCATTAATATTTTGAAGTCTCATTTTGCATTTGTATATTTTTTTTCCCTCAGTTTCTAGTGGCTTCCCAATTTTCACCTGTTGGTAAAAAGTCACAAAACACTAAAATATATAATTAAATCTTGCTGCATAATTGAAAGGAGTCTGTATATTTGACTCTTAAATTGTGTTTGGCTGTAAACCGAATGAGTAACATATTTCAGGAGCAGTATTGCTTATATATCTTTCTTTCCACCATCCCTCCTTGATATCAATAAGACTTGAAAACAATTTATTCAGACTGCTTTGGACAATCAAAGCCACCTATAAAAAAGATGAGTGATCAAGCTGTGTGGCCTAGAACAAAGGTGTACTATGAAGAATATTAAGGATTATTAGGTTCATTTTATTTATGTGTGTGGTCCTACATATTTCTTGCCTGTCATTTACCTTTTACATTGTATTTTTTCTGGTTACTCAGAATATGATATAGTTATATTACTTCTTTCCTTTTTGACTGAGCAAGCTTTTCTTTCAGCCATAAATTGTTAAATATTAAAGTTTAGTATCAAACTAGGAATAGGTGATTGAGTGTTTCTAGTGGAAGAATTATTTAGTTTAAAATATTTTAGGAGAATAATTTGTGTTAAGCACATGAGGACTTGCAGTTGGTGATCATTATCACATGGGAAGTTTTTCATGATGTTTTATTCAGAGAAGTTGATATGTTTTAATACTAGCAGAATGAATAGAATTAATTTCACTAAATTTTTAACTGAAATATTTATTTTTTTAGTTAAATAAACATTCTTGCATTTCTTTTATCTAAATTATTTGGTTCAATTTTATACACATATAGTTCATGAAAAAAGTGGCTCCATGTGTTCTTTATTGAAGCAGTATTCATAGTGATAGAAATTAAAAGAATGGAGGCATTCCATCTACCTACTTGTCTGTCAGTCTGTCTGCATATGTATCTTTCAAGCCTGTCTATTCCTGTGTCTTTTTTCAGATAGTTTCCTATGCAAATAAGTGGAGGATTGGGTTGGGTTTCTTTTACCTCAATGTTATATCTAGTCAGTTTCCACTAAGTGAATTTGAATACTGATTGTTTCTACTCTTTCTTCCTCCTGCAAATGCACCGCTCCATTGTGTTAATATTCAGTCACAGACAGGACTCCTCTGTCCCTGTTACCTCATTTTTTTGAGTTTTTCATTGTCCGTGTAATACAAATATATATTATCATAGAGAAATTGTCTTACTCTGCTTAGAAAACACACTTCACACAATATCAGTTGTTTTTACACATTCTCTACCCTTCACCGTAGTCTTGCACTCTCAGAAAATACTTTACTACCCACATCTCTAAGATGTCTCTAAACGTCCATTAATATTGTATTGCGTCTCTTCACCAACTTAAAATTCCTAGCTGTTTTATAGAAGAGGTTTTTCTGAGTCTTTAATTTTCTTTATGTATTTCTGCCTCAATCCTCTACTCAAATCATGCCCCATGCCCCCAGAAATTCTTTCTGCTTCAGGTATACTCCTGGCAAGCCATAAGGCTCTTCTGCAGTGAACTGCCTGAAAGCAAAACATATAAACCTGAGGCCAAATCTGGCAAGGTGAGAAAAGCTGCAGCCTCCTCATTGCACGCAGCCTGTGGATATCTGCCCCTTTCATGGTACCTCTGTAGGAGTCTTCTCCCATGAAGTTCTTTACAGGATCATGGCTTGTCTCAGAGCCTCATAGTGAAAGAATGTCAGACTGAGAATTTAAAGAGCTTAGCAACAGGATTCCACCATTTTAGCACTGAAAATGTATTGAAAACAGGCCCGATGTTTTCCCAAATATAAAGATGAGTGAAGAACAAATGCTTGTTTGACTCTCAATACAGACATTCATTTGTAATTGAGACTAGTGATTTGTTCTAATTTAGAAACTGTAATATCATCATGATTTGTTTGGACCATAGTGATTTTCTCTACTTGATAGGATCATTTATAATAATTAAATTAAATAATTTCCAAATTAAATAGCCGTAAGAGGAGACGAAGATTGTTAATATTTTTTTCTGAAAGAAAATCTGAAACAAAACATGGCTTTATCCTGATTCTAGTACAGATGTTTCAATTTTCAGACTTCTATAATTTCCTTCCCTCATGGTTTAAAATGCAATGTGAAAACATAAAAAATGAAAATAAATGGGAAAGGATGTATTGCTCTGAGTATTCTGTGCAAGCAAAAGAGCAATAGCAAAATATGAGACCATTTATTTTACCTATTTGTTTATTTCAAGCTATTTAGAAGTATTATGTTCTGCCAAAACCCTTAGTGCAAATATAAAACCTTTTGTAATAAATCTTAAGTATTAAAGACAAGTTTCATATAGTGTGGAGAAAATAAAACCTGTTGTGAAAGACCTTACAGGATCAACCACTGTGCAGTATCTGTCCTTGTGTGTGTGTATAGATTCAAGGGAAATCAGCAGAAGGAACACTGGCATCCCTCATCTCATCTCACTGGTTCTCCATTATATAGATACTTCTGAATCATCAGGATTACAGAACAAACTCTAAAACTTATCAAAATATCCAGACCTGCTGGTGCAAACTAGGTTATTGTCTAGTTTCAAGTTTGTTCCTGGAAAAGCTAATATTGCCCTAAATTATACAAGGAGGTGAATTGTATGCAAGTGCATGGATGTAATGTGAAACAGTGCCTCTTACATCTGTTTCTTACACATACCTGTCCCAGGTTACTCTTTTCAAGGTTTCTCTTACCCCACAGTTTGTCTTCATGCAAATGGGCAAAGGAGATGGGGAACAAGAAGAGTCTCAACTCCACCTCAAGTCACACTTACTAGTGAAGTGGAGCCAGTGACTAAGAGTGCTGTAATTTCCAGTTAATGCAGTTCAGAGCAGGAATGATAGAGCAAGTTTATTTCTTTAGTGCAAACTAAGTGCATAGTCCACCAGTGCGCTGCAATACAATGTGTCTATTACTCAGACTTGAGGACTTCATCTCAAGCCATGGGGAGACTATTCAATGCTGATCTAATAACATCGAGCATTATCCTAGTGTGTATGTTCACAGTGGCAAAGTTTTGTCTGTGAGTTTTAATTTATGTCTTGAGTTCATTTAGTTTATTTCTATTTTAATCCAGAAATGTATTTTCACAGAGGAATGAATATGGGACTTTTGTAAAGCAGGTGGTTTGGTGAATAAGCCTTCTCTTTTTAAGATATTCGGAAAGAAATAAGACTTCAGTGGTCTCCAGACAAATGAGACATAGAAGCTGTAACTTCCAAGCTGACCTTTCGTCACTGCTGAATTGCTGTCAGCCATGCAAGACTTCACAGAAGAAAAGTGGGATTGGATTTCAGAGATATTAACCACCGTACTCTTTAATGCATGACCCGAGAAGTAATTCTAGCTTGCCATCAACACATGGCAAAATGTAGAATCTAAAATTAAGCTCATTAATGCATTTAAATAAACAAGACAGAGAAGATTAAAAAGTGGAGACAAAAGCGCAGCAGCTAACAGAAGCTGATCTTAGCAGCTACGTTCCCCACAGAAACTAATTATATGCATGTTTCCATCTCCTAAAAAGGACTTTTCTACAAAAGAGCCAAACACCAAAAAAAAAAAAAAAAAAAAAAAAGATGTGGAGTGAAGGAAATCAGCATGTATGCTTAGAAAGTAAAAGACTTTAATGACTTGGGCTGTGGTTAAAACAGACACGTTCTGTAGTGATTTCGCCTTCTTTAATTTCCTGTTTTGCCTGGATGTGATCTGTCCCTGAGTTCTGCAGTGCAAGAGCAGAAATCCAGCATGATTTCTCATTCTCCTTTGAGCACTAATTAAAATGTTTTGAAAGTCAGCTAAAAAGCTTTGGTTTGAGGGCTCAGTAAGAAGGGATGAGATATTTTTTCTTCAGTTCGGAAATCTTAGAGAAGGAAACTGCATGCACAGGTTGCATGTGTAATTACAGGTCATTCTCCAGTCCTTACTGAAGCAAAGACATGGAACTGCAGAGATACCAAAATGAAAAGAATCCCTAGGCAAAAAATAAAAGAATAATTTGTTGGGGTTTTTTCCCCTAAAAGCTCTGCAAGGTGGAGGTAGACTCGAGTAAATATCTAAGTTTCACCCTAATCTGTGAGATATATATATATATGTAGTTCTGAAAAGTCTTGACATTTAAGAAAAGAAGTCTCAGTTTTAAACCTGAATTTCTTATTTTGGACATACATCCAGTGGGAAGTCTACATTAGATTTTCACATTGGATGAAAACGTAGCTTAGCTGATCAAGTAAAAGTATTTCTCCATTTCCTCTTCAAAAACGAAAACAGCCTTTTGTGCTGTCTTTTTACTGTATGAAACTCAGAAAGTCTGTTCTCCAAAGAATTAAATAGCCTCTCAAGGAAGATTTAGACAATTTTGAAGCTTCTAGTAATTGTTTCAAACCACTGAAGCCACACGCCACTAAGTATAGATCTGGTGTGAGTTCATTCTGCTGCTTCAAATTTGTTCAAAATATTTTGATAGGGTAATTTTGTCCTGGCAGACTCAGGAGCGGATCAAGTATCATTTGTTGTCCTGCAGCTACACAAATGCATCCCAAGCACCGTATGGTGTGTGTTGGCAGAGGATGCACACCACAACTGAAACACAATCCCTTACTCACACCAAACCTAGATCAGATTTCTGTTACTTTTAGTGCTTATATCAAATATCAATGAATAAGGACCCACTAATTATTTACTACGGTTTTAAGAGCAAGATCCCACTATCATTCCCAAGTATTCAGCTGAATACTGGGAGGTCCTGAGTCCTCCTCTCCTGCCTAATACAACTGGGGTTGTCTACCATAGCAAATTATTTCAAATGGATGCTTTTAAAATATCAAATCTTTGGTTTATTTCTTAACAATAAGAATACACGTTTTCAAAGCAATTCCTTAATGCTGACCGTACATTTTTTTCCTAGAAAAGATTTATGTATCCAACTCTAATCATTTCACACCTGTATAAAATGAGTGTAAGCAGATGTATAATGCTTCTGTTATAATGTGGTAAGACTTTCATTCACAGGGGAAATACTGACTCCAGCAATGTCAAAGAGAGTTTCTCAAACTCATTTCTTCACACCTAATTCATGTTTCATCTTTAAGAAACAGTAATTTCACACTGGTCTAAATGTTGCTACTCTTAGTGGTACAATTGCCAGATCACTCACATTAAATATGTTTAGCATCGTAACAATTCAGATTTTTTACTTTATCAAGGGCCAAAATAATGGTTCATGTCCTAGATATTTCCTGTCTAGACTACTATATTGGTCTTTTGGAAAGATTTCCTGCTTTTTTCATTATTGTTTTCAAAGTTCAATGTACAAAACTCTGTAGTTTGATACTCAGTGTTCTAAGCTCCAAGGAGATGATGGGTCTGTGTAATATTAGAAAGCTATACCCTGGTGAGAAAGCAATCCTTTATTTATATTTGAATTATGATTACAGGAGAAAGCAGAAATTAATTCTATGGGTTAATCCATGATAATGTCCCCTTTAGATAATTACAGACTTACAATGGTGGTCTCTAAATTATCCTATTTACTGCACTCTGGTGAAAAATAATGCCCTGCATTCAGCTACTTACTAAGACACTAAGAGGTCAAATATTCAGGTATGTTGAATTAATTATTTTATTCTGAGCCTATTAAAGTTAGCTACCCCATCTAAATTAACCATATAATCTCCACCAGCAACTCCAGATTGTTATTTATCTAAATTATTTTAGATGCCTATCTATATACAGCATGTAAGTCCTCTTTAGAACAACTATTTTGGTGTACTGAGTGGTGTCTGAACGTAAATAAAACTACATAAAATGCTTAACATTTTAGACTGGAGGAATACTCTCTCTCCTTTTCTGCTGGCTCCCTTGAAATTTGTCAAAGATGTCTAACATCTGTGGTGACCGTCCATATAATGGTAAATATGGATGTTTTCTGAGAGGCTGAACAGATCATTAAGTGATTAATGAGCCATCATCTGTTATTTTTAATTACAGTTTGAGCTTGATCAAATTTATTATAACACTATAATTTTAGTCCAACCTTCATTTCATTATCTTGTTCTCCAGCATTTGATTAAATGAGCAGTCACAATCCATAACATACATTTTAATGAATGAATTTTCGTTTTTTTTTCCTACAACAGTGATATATTCCATTTGATTCTTCAATATATTTGTCCGTGCACGATTTTCTATCTACTGTCTGAATGTTCTTGGAAGAGAGTTACTCTTTGACACCATGTTGTGGTTTCTTTTTTTCACTTGGGTATAGGCAGTTTCCCTGCTTGTATGACTTTGTAACCTTTGAGATTTCAGCTGAGTGACCTTGTTCTTCTATAATCGTGAATTTTGTTTTATTGAGTTTCGTATTTAACATGGTTTTACACAGGGAGCGCTATTCATGCATGTTTCCCAATCAGTACTCCAACAAAGCTCAAGTGTTCTGTTGATCTCATTATGAACAGTTTTTAACAAAGATTTTTGGAAGATTTCCAATAAAAATGCAACAGAAGCAGACTGGGAGACGTTAAGCAAACAGTGCTGTGTTATACATGGCCTCATATAATACTGAGCTTAGGAAAGGCTAAAGAAATATTATTGCTCAAAGGGACCATTTATGGGGGAAAACAGTAATAAACATAAGTAAATGTTTCAGAATAATCTTTAGTTTGAAGAAATTATGAGAACAAATGCCATCCCTAGTCTATAAGGTTTTGTCTCACTACAAAACTCCATTTTCAACAGTATGTCAGTCGAGTGATCTTTCAAAAACATTTCAAGATGATTTTACATATCCACAGTTTTATCCTAAACCTTTGCAAATGTCGACAAGTACAGAGCAAGGCTGGCAGTGTTTGAGGAAGGTGTGGACTGTGGATGCTTTGTTATTCCTTGTTATTGAAAGTAAGGAATTGTGACTATCTTAAGCTGTTCCAATGAACATTATGCAGACTATACTCTCTAAAACTCATATGGTGTCATATGGTGTCTTTTTCTATTTCTGTCTTCTTACAGAGAGTATTTATTTACTATGGCTAGACCTAAAAGCCAAAATTTTTCCATGTTCTTTTTACTGTGAACATACTCTAGGCAGCCAGCCAGATCCCCATTCTCTATATTGGGATAGCTAAGCACATACAAGGCCCTGCTAGTCATCTCACAGCTGATGTATGCTTCCTTAGAGACCAGGACTAGGTAGGGCTAGAGCAGCCTCTGGGCTCTGCTAACAGAAAAGTAGATGGTCCTAAGAAGCTGCTGCCTGACTCCAGGTCCCATCTTCTTTTCAAAATCTTGATGCTCAGGAAAAGAATACAGCAAATATTTTTAATTTGGTGTAAAGGATTTGTTTCTTCTCTGTCATGCTGTTTGTTCGTGTACAAACATCTGATGTTTCATGAGCTACTGAATTTTGCAAAGGGAAATCCCAAATAATTTTTCTTTTTTTAATCTTTTTTTTCCTTTTTTTTTCACTCCAACTACATTGCTTTGGGCTTTCATGTGAATCGGTCAGATATTGAGTCTGTAGCATGGATACAAATGTTGCAGTTGCAGATGGAAACACTCTTTTAAGAAACCAGACATTTATTTTGCTAATGCTCTTGTTCTGTTAAAAACTTCCCCTTTTCTCAAAGACTGGCATCAAGACTTGACACTTCAGCTACCAGGAAATTAAGGTTTTCTCCTGTGGACTCATCACTAGTTAAATATTAATAACATCTGAGCCAATATGCTTTAAGTACGATTATAGTGGATTTGCGTCCTTATTCCACATCATCTCTGAATTCCAAATTTCCAATGGTCTTAACACCAAGAGACGATAGCCATTTATCACAGAATTATGGAATGGTTTGGGCTGAAGGGGACCTTGAAGACCACCTAGTTCCAGGGACAGGGACACCTTCCAGTAGATGAAGTTGCTCAAAGCCTCATCCCACCTGACCTTCAACACTACCAAGGATGAAGCACGCATGACTGCTCTGGGCAACTTATTCCAGTGTCTCATCACCCCCACAGTAAAAAAAAAAAAAATCATCCTAATATCTAAAGCTACTCTCTTTCAGCTTAAAATTTTATCCTTTGTCCTATCGGTGCTGTCCCTCATAAAGTGTCCCTCCCTAGCTTTCCTTTAGTCCCCCTTTAAGTATTGGATGGTTACTATAAAATCTGGTCTCCCCAGAACCTTCTCTTAACTAGGTTAAATGAGCCCATTTATCAAACATTGCTTTTCAGTTCAAATTCTGTTTTCCAGCCAGTAGTATGCATGGATTAGCAATATATGCTATATATGTATTCCCCATGTAATATTAAATTCCAATGCATTTTTGTCATTCCATCTTTTCAGTGTCTCTCAATATAGAAGTTCCTATAGTATTGCTGCACTCAGCTGCTCTGCTTTTTAAACCGCTACAGATCTAAATACAGTTGTGACAAGTGTATTTCTATGTCTAATTTTAAATTTGCTGAGTAATAATCCCTAAAATTAATTCAGAAACTAATGCTTGTAGAATCTGCAATAATACCACTTCACTTGTCATCAATTAGTGGAAGCTTGACAGTGCTACCTACAAAAAAGCTATGAGGTCTTTTATTTTTTCTTTAAGTATTACTGAACTTTCAAATGTAGCCACTGTAGAAAGGGATTTGGTTGAGTTGTGCGGTGAGGGTTTTTTATGTCTAGACATTGCCTAATGCGAAAGAGTTAAAAATTATAAACATATTGGCATTTCTTCTCAATGGTTATGAAAAGAAATGATTTCATACAAGAATGAAACAAAAAGTCATGCTCTCAGTAGACATATGGAAATATAAGTGTGCGTCTATACCACACACTTATCCCTAGGCTAGTATAAATCTGCTCTGTCAGGATGCTGCATGACATCAATGTGCTGTTGCCAGCTCAGAATTGTCTCACTGCCTTCAGCGTCAAAAAAAGCTGTACTGATGCTGAAGGCAGAGAAGGATGTTCAGAAACTCCTTCAGCAACAGAGGCAAAACTGTTTTCTTCCTCTGGGATGGGAAAGGGGCAAAAGGAGGCTAGGAGATGAGTCAGGGATATGGATGGCTTTTCCTTTCCTCTTTTTCTGAAGTCTTAGGCAACTACCTAATTCCTCCAAAGCTGACACTTCAGGTATGTTTTGTAATGCCAATAAAGCTAAACAGTTTGTCTAGTGAATTTTTGTTTTGCTGTTGTGTTTTAAGGGGTGTAATGTCATCCATAGCAGGATTAGACCTTGAGAAAAAAAGCTGTATTTTTAAAAGAATTTTTCCACAGCTTGAAGTCTGAAGTGAGAGCTTGTCTGATGACTTCATTCTTGCCTTTCCCCCAAAGCCTCACAAGACCCCCAGACTTTAAACTCAGGCCAGGATCTCTCCAAGGTCCCTTAATTTAACATGATCTCATCACAGACTCAGGAAGGATCTCTCGACTTGACCTGATCAACTATCTTTTGAAATTACTTGCCCAGGCCAAACTGAATGCTCCCTGGATGAATGTCTGGAGGGAAGACTCAGAAGCATGTATGATTTACATGTTTTAGCTAACTGGCTCCAAAAAAGCCACCCTTTTTATGCTACTTAGGGAAACCTGCACAAAATGAAGCTGGGATTGGTAAAGGTAGTGGAGAAGAGAGAAAGTGAAGCTCTCTGAGGGCATACAAATAAATATAACATACATCCTGAATTCCTTTATTTCATATTCTATATTGAACATAAGTATGAATAGAGTAAATATGCTCATGCCACACAAAAAAACCCCCTTCATAAACCCATTCAGATGTTTCAAGATATACACAGAAAAATGCTAAAAAAGAAGGAAAGATGCTCTTTGCAAAGATGCAGTTATGCATGTTTCTGTATAATACACAGACATTTTTTGTGCATTTCTTAGTATGTAAAATCAATTAAGACAGGTGGCCCAGGAAAAAGAGCCACTGTTGAAAAAGTGAATGTGAAGCTGCACTGTCAGGGAGGGGGAGCTGAAGGAGGAAGAAAAAATAGCATTTAAGCAAGAATGAAAGGCATGCTCCAAGCACAAAAAGTCAGAAGGTATAAGTAGCTTAGTTCAGAAATGGGTAATACTATAAACTCACATTGCTCTGTTAGCTAAATTAGACTAATATATTTAAAAGTGAACACATTTTCAAAGAGATTTCTAGCATGTGTTTGAACTGCAAAGAAGCTGGCAAATTTGGCATATGCTGTGTGCTTAGTAAATGTCCAAAGTCAGGAAAGGAACTGCAGACTCTAATTTCAGCTGCTTGTGAGGTCTTTCAGGGTAGCATATGTCAACCAGTAATGAGAACAACTGGCAAAAGCCATGCATGTTGAATGCAGTAGAGGCAGATATTGATGCATACGCACTGGCTGGAATTTGTGTGCAAGATGGTCATTAAAATAAGGAAAATGTATTGGTGAGGCATTTAAAAGGAAACAGCAGAACATTCTAGTATTTTCAAAATCCTTTAGTCAATGGGAAAAGATAACCACATCCAGAAAGCAATTCAACTTATTTTAGAGAGAGGGTGAATTGCTTTCCAGAGTCCATTACTCTTTCTTTACTCATCTGTATAGAAAGTCACAAGTTAACTAGCACAGAAGATACTCTATTTTTTAAAAATCAATTCATAATTAATTTTTCTGGAACCTGTTTCATTCAAGTAAGCATTGACACAGTGTAACAGTATGTAGAAAAAGGTATCACATGTAGAAGACTATTGTAATTGTTTATTCCCTTTTTTTCCCCTTTTTTTTTGTCTGAAATAATGCATCTAAATCCATACTTACTCGATGGTATTCAATTTTTTTTTTCCCAGAAGTCCAATAATGTAGACTTTCTTAGAACCTTAGAACTACTTAGAACAGGAGAATCTGTACTGTGACTCCAATGTATGTTCTGATACATTTTTATTGATAAGTATGTTAAAATTTATAGATATTTAGTTTCAGTTCTAAGCCTGATGTAATATTTATTGTTGCTTTATCTGTAGACAAGGGATTTTCTATTTGTGTTTTTTTCTTTTTTTAATTATAACTAAAAGTAACATGAAATTTGCAACAAATCTTTTCAAATTCTCAGATATCCTCTGACACAATGTAAGATAAATATGTAACAGTTTACTGACAAAAATCGTAAGACACTGTGTGTGTACAACCAATTTAAAATATGTACTAATGAGGAAGAATCAGTACAAAAAAACATTAATAATAAGATGCAGACCTTTAAAAGATTTACAGCCTTGTCAGTTATGATCCCAACTGATGTTCAAAACTAAAGCTGATTATTTTTCATCAAAAAATCACACACATACAGAAAAGAGGCAGTTACATGTTTCTGATTTTTCTCTAAACTCAAAAGAAGGGATGAGACTGAAGTAGCCGATGGCTGCAAACCTTGTTCTCAGTAGTTCCCTACATTTATTCCAAGGAGGTCTGCGTATGACTTAGAGTGCTACAAGCCTTCTATTATTTGACAGTTTGTTTCCCTTTCCTTTCCTTACTGCTCAGACCTTATGCAAGTAACAGTTTCTGGAAAAAAAAAGGCTACGTAAAATACTGAACTTCATTGGTATTCCTTGACAATTTACAGTAAAGCTCAAATATTTCATAAGTAAATAAAACATGCTCATGTAGATTTTTACATGCATATATAATGCTTTACCTTCCTGGTAGCTACACTAATTCTGAAATATTTTAAAGGCAGTCCTGCTGAGAGGACTCGATATGGCATTAATTAGATAATCAGTTGTCACCATTATAAAAGATGTAGTCTCAACTCACTCTACCCTTCAGCTGCAGAGTGCAGCCTGGAGGTGATCACAGCAGGGGCAGGGGAACTTGAGTAGTTTGTTTGTCTTTCATACAGTTGCAATCTAATATTTTGTGTGATACAAGCTGCAGAATCTCTCCCTGCAAATTCTGTATCAAATTGAAATGTATTTTACTGAAATAAAATATATCTTTTTGAAAACTATTCAGTTTCTTTTTTTTCAGATTAAAAAGGTAGTTATAGTATCATAGAATCAGAGAATATCTCAAGTTGGAAAGGACCCATAAAGATACAAAATTTAAAGGAACATGACCCCTAACTCTTTTTTGCCACATATGTGAAAATAGGTAAGTTACACAGTCATGTTGAGGATTGCTCTTCAGTGAGTTAATAATGCAGTTGAGGTTGTAATTCATGGATGAGGCAGGGGAAATAACAAGTTAGCTGTTTGGAAGTCTAGATTGCTGATATTTCTTTTCTCATTCATGTGACAATGTTGCATACTCCAGACACGTAAGTCAAATCCACTCCACAGGATTTATAACTGTTTCCTGACATTTAATGTTGGGCCAGTGTATCCGTTAAGTCATTCAAAATGAGATCCAAACAACCACAAATTCTTATGGGAGAATTAAAATTACCACAGTTAAAACCAGACAAACAAACAAATAAACTAAATTCTGATCAGACTTAACTTGGGTTTAGATATAGCCATATGTTACTAGTACATTTACTAAGAAATAGCCAAGAGAAACACATCTTATGGCTACTAAAAAGTCATTTGCAAGACAGTATCTTGTAGTTTTCCATATACAGAAAAGTAACATAAAATTGAAGAAGAAAAGCACAGATCTAATGCCTTGTTAGCAACAAATTACTGAGTCTGACTTTGCTTAAACTTCCATGTACTTCTGAAGAGGTAATAAAAATGGTGAAAGGGGCCCCACACGTTATTTTTAAAAAGGGAACCTGTATGCATACACACACACACAAACATCTTCGATACTTCATTCTTTAAAAGCAAGTAGAGTGGCATTCTGAAAGAGCTAGGAAAATTTCTGATTTATAATTAATGTGTATAGTGCTTTTATTAAAAGAGATAATAGGGGAAAAAAAGAAATGTGTTTCCATTGCCTTTGAATGTTTAGGGCTCCCTCCCCACACCACTGATAGACTATTAAAGAATTAAAAAATGACCTAGTAAAACAGAATGATGGAAGAAAAAGGTATTTAAATTTTACTATGAAATGGTGGATAGTTGCCAAGAACTTATATGTCTGTGTTTTCTGAACTTGTCAGACCACTAGTTAAGTTTTAGTGTCTCATCCATTGTTTGTTGCCCTGAATTTTAAGTTGCTGAACTGCCCAGATTGTCAGGAAAGGAAATGTAAAAAGCCAGTAATGAGATGAAACTCTATGGGACTTGAGTAAATTAATTTTATGTTTATGTACTTTGCTACCAAATTGGTTTTTTATCAGAGACCAAAAACGATAATGTTGACTAATAGAGTTAAATTAAAATTAAACCAACAAGAACATGAAAATCAATATACAAGCTATAGACAAAATTATTATTGTTACATTGTTTTGTGCATATAAAACACACTGTAAACTGATCTAAAGTGCAATTTGTCATAGATAGATGCCAACAGTGACAGATGAGGAATTTACTTCTAAGAAATCATGTGATTGAAAGAAAGCTGTCTGAATATTGCAGAATAAAGTCCCCAAATTTTCATTAATCCATCTGCAGATCTTTTTCAGGGAGAGAAGGGGCTGGAGACCCCATGATAGTCATAGAATCATAGAATCACCAGGTTGGAAAAGACCCACAAGATCATTGAGTCCAACCGTTCCTATCAATCACTAAGCCATTCCCCTCAGCACCTCAATAAGACCTACCCTCAATGCTGTCACATGAATATTCACCCCTGCCATTCATAGCTTGGCTACATCTTTGTCTGTCACCCTCTCATACAGGATATCCCATCACCTTTGTGAATTTGATCTGTATTATTCCCTTTTCAAAACAGTTTTAAGCAAGGAAGCATGAGAATGATGGTATCACTTCAGAACTATTCCTCTAAGACAGTATTCTGCCTCCAGCAATGGACACAAACTGAAATCTCAGCAAGAGTAAGAGCAAGGCAACCATATAAGAAATCTTCTCCATATACTCTCCCAGCTTCTAGTAGCTTTCAGCTAAATGAATTTTCTAAGATATATGCAGTTTATCCTCAGTGATTTTTTTCCATTAACGATTTCAATTAGTCCTATTAAGTTTTAGCATGCACAATGTCCTTTTGAGAGGATTCCTACACATCTGTTATCCACTGTGTGAATTATTGCCTATATATTTTTTTGTTTTACATTTAATCCCTTCTGACATCACACGTACTACCTTGTTTTAATCCTGGAAGACAATGAACAGCCTATCCCTAACATTCATGCTTGTGTAGACTTCTGCTGTACCTTAGGAAGTCATATCTTTTTCCAGATGGAAAGGGTCCTACTCATGGAAACCACTCCACTCTGCTGAACACCCTTCTTGTTCTTCTCTCCAACTTTTCCAGTTGTATTAATATAAATTTGGAGATATGGAGATTACATATGCAATTTTCAAAAAATATGTATAGAGTGTTATCCATTTAGTTCTTTAGCCTCTTCCCAGTAATTCCTAATACTGCTTGGTTTTTTGACTTGTACTCATCTTTTAGCTGAATTTTCATGGCTCTACCCGAAAACCCAACATCTCGTGATCTGTGTTGCAATGATCAACTCAATGTCCATCCTGTTTTATGTGATGTTGGTATTCTTTTTCCCTGAGCACATTATTTTATGCTTATCCATTTTGAATTCTATCTTTTATCTTATGTCCTATGAGATTTCTGCAAACTTCTGCAAACTCTCTTACCTCACTGTTCATACCTTAGTTTAGGTCAACTATTTACAAAATAAACACCACAGGTCCCAGTACAGCTCCCTGCAGAACTGTGCTGGTGTCCCTCTTTTGCAAGATTTGACCATGTATTTCAGACTTGTGTTTTCTGTCATTATACCAAATTGCTTAACTCTTCAAGGATGTTCTTTCTTATGCTTAGCTTATTGTTTCCTTAGATACTAATGCTAAGAGGCTTTGTGAAAAGCCTTTGGATATCCAAACAGAACTGTATCATCCACACATCTTTCTTCCCATGATTTTGTTGAGTCTTTAAAGGTATTCTTTTATGTTTTAAAGACAGTACATATGTTTGCAAATGCCATGTTGATGCTTCCTAAGCAGATTATACATAAATGTATTCACAGATTCTTTCTTTTAGTAGTGTTTCTAAGAATTTGGTAAGAGCAAATGTCAAACTTGGAGGACTGTATCCTGCAGAACTGGCCTGGAGCCATTCTTAAAGTTTTTGCCTCTTTCTAGTCATCATATATCATGGCAATTTTTACGAGAGGTTGCACATTACTGTTAGCATTTCAGCTATCTTATGTATTAGATTGCCCATAGAATTCTTGAGTGATTACCAAGCTTTGGTTCTGGCATTTTGTTGTTGATTTTGTTTACATATCTCATACTCTGTGGTCAGTAAAATGCTATTCAGATGCTCTGAGTCATCACCCACAATGAAAGTTCTAATATAACTAGTTCCTTCTACAATGATCCTTAGTTATTTTTCTTATGTGATTTTGCCTAACCATCATTACATCTGCAGACTCTCCTTATGGCTTCCTGATTTTGATGAATTTGAAAAAAAGATATATTATTTGGGCATTTTGGTGGGTATTTTTGTTGTGGGTTTTTTTGTTGTGGGTGTTTTGGGTTTTTTGTTTTTTTTTCTTCAATCTCTTTTTCTCCGCTGTCTTATTGTGTTTCCCTTTGTGGTCAGATATTTCAGCATTATCTTAATGTAAGACAAGTGATTTTTTTCTAAAATTGATATTGCATTTTAAGTTTTCATTTATAAATTTATTACATATCTAAACTCAGAGACATACTGAATACAAAATGGCTTATGAATCTGCTCTACCATATTTTGTATATGTTTTCCAACCCCTCAGAGAAGAATATGTACACACATTTTAACCTGTAACAGATGGCATGCAAAGAATGAATAATGAGCATCTTCACTAGCATAAATCAACTTTTATTTAACGGTCCATCTCTTCCAGTATCTTAGGTTTAACAGTGCCACTGGTAGTGTTCATGGAAAGAATAAAAGAGCAGTGGAAACAGGCTAATGTTTCCCCTGGCCTTTGACAACCACGGGTTTGATCATTTCCTCATATGAAATTTGCCCAATTTTTGATAGTACCCAGAGTCCTTGCTCCTCTGTAAATTTGTCTGATGACTCTTGGGATACAGCTATGTTTGGGCTTCACACAATGCCAAGGCAACTATTTGCCCGATTTATTTACTTATCCTGCTAAAAGTACCTTTTAAATGAAAACTATGGCATCTGATAATTTTATTGCTATCACCTCTGTCATGTTTTTGGAAAAGGGGATAGGTTATTCTGGTGCTATATGTGATTACTCAAAAAGAAAATGCATATCATTGACTTCCATGGGTAAAATCATTGCCTTTCAATAAAGTTTAACCACAGTTACCATGATAAACAGGGTGCAAGCAAGCATGGATAAAATTTATCATTTATTATTTTTTTTTAATTCCACTAACATGTCAGTCAGCATAGGAAAAATTTGGAATAATTGTGTCTTTAACTGAATGCAAAAGAAAACTCCTCTGACTAAATGAAATTTCTTATTTGGAAAAAACTGCTGTAACCAGCTGCTAGGATCATTACAGCCCAAAGTGCATGCGCCACCCATTACTATTTTGCATACAATTAAGGGTTTTGGTATTTAAAAACACTTCGTATTTTAATTTCCTTTAGTCCTTGAGGCATTTAACATATTTGAAGACACCACAATAAATCATGTTCAAATTATCTCAGCCTTGCTTTCATTAAGTCGTGTCTTTATATTAAAATGCATAGGAAAAAAATTTAAGCCCTAGAATCACTTTCTAAATGTAAAATTTACTGCTATACACAACATTCTTGTGCCACAATGGTGGAAAAATAATGCGTTTAACTTTTATGCAGTGTAATTCTCCATCAGTAAATTCTTTGGAACATTTACAGTTTGCTGTCTTCAGATAAACAAGTCAAGTTCCTAATGAAGCAAAGGACCACACTTAGGATTGATAAATTACTACCAAGAAAGATTTGTCTGATGAATGCAGCTCTTTTACTCTGTTCTTGAGTTTTTCTCAATACTTTTAAGCTGTCGATTGACACTAAGATGCAAATACTTATTCTGTGAGGATTTATTTGTAAAAGTTTTATTACTTACAGCCTGAGTTAGCCTGTTTGATTTTCCTTTACACTCCATCTGTATTTGAAAATAAAATAGTCTGGGGTTCATTCTTTGGCTGCCAGGCACCAAATGTCTATAATATATAACTGTACCACTAAACTTTCTTCCAGTGCTAGACAGAGTACCCTTATACATGCTGTCTGTAGGGAGTAGCCCTGTTCGCAGCACTGTCTGGGAGGATAGTAGGTGCTATAAGCCAAAACCATGCTACATGTTCACCAGTATCAAGTACCACATACCAGCGTTTGAATGGAGAGTCCTGCCTTGTTTACTTTATTAGTGTAAATGCAGCCCTCAAATAATTAATGACATATAAGGGAGTTTTATACTTCAGAGTTGAATTGTTGTTTTCAAGCTATTTATTTAGACTGTTACAGTTTGTTGCGTGGCTTGACATCAGCAAAGGGCAAGCCAAGACACATGGTATTGCTTATTTGCATTGACAGGCTTTTTCTGAACAAAGAATAGTGAACAGAATACATAGCCAGGGGAAGAAAAGAAGAAAGGAAAAAAGGAGTCAGAGACCTCTTCAGTTTTCCCTACAATGAAAGAGAAGCATGGCAAAATCTTTGAACCTGATTTATTCTAATAATAACAATCAGTGTTAGTTATGCATAGTAATTTACTTCTTCACACAAGAATTATGATTCCGTATAAATAAGAGCAATCCACTTTTCTGGTTGTCAAAAAGGAGAAAAAGCTCTTTGTTGAAAATATTATACAAAAGAACAAGCAGCACTGTCAATGTACACTTTCTTGAGTTGTGAAGATTTTGAAGACTATTTTTTATTGTATATGTGCAAGTTTAACTCTTAATGTGAAAGTTCATAGTAGAAAGATCCAAACTGAAGCTAAAATTTCTGCACATGTATTTGCCTATCGATGCACATGTTACTGTACTTTTAAAGGATCACAGCACTGAACTCAATGAGAAAAATATTAACACCACCAGCCATTTTCTGTTTTGTAGTACTCTGATGTGATGCATTATCCTTCCTACATCTAACAGACACTAACGTACACAGGGTTAGAGTTAGTTTTCAGCAAGAAGGGAACTCTTTGTATTTACTTCTAAGATATATCAGAAGTAGCACTTGCTATTATTGAAGGTTCAAGGTAGCCAAATGAAAGCAGGAGATAGTAGCTTCAGAGAATAAAAGGATCCCAGTACGAGGCTACACTCTAGCTATCAACAAGGTTCATGATAGCTTTGATTGTAATGAATATACATCATAAAGTAGAATCAGTAAAGACAAGTGTCATTATGAGAAGGAAAACCACCTAATGTATACATAGGTACATTTGCATGCATGTTAGACATCTCAACTCCCCTTACAGATAATGGGGATATTTACAAGGCTGACTTACTCGACAACACACGGATCATTCTTGCTAGTAAATATGCTCCAAGCCTAGCTTGTTGTGCCTGGTCTCCAGCTGGTGCTGCAGAGACGCAAGAGCTGCTGTAGGGCTCCTGCGAGGTCCTCTTGCGCAGTTGTGCTGTGTGTTGAGAATGAGCAAGATATCACTGTCTACCAGTGTCCGGGCGTCCCTTGTCAATATAGTCAGTCAGGTCTGGAGAGCTATAACCAGTCAGATGCAGGACTGTTTCTAGGTGAACTGAATAGTTCTCTGGACTCCATGGTTGGTAGGCTTAGTGTTAGTTATAACATCAAATTCACATGTAAATAAGTAAATACAGTTTCAAGTGTCTTGATCTGGACCTGAATCTGACCCTGAAGATTTTTCAGTTGCTGACATACAGATATCTTCTGCTGTTTGAGATGCCTTAGTAAGCTTGAGACATACACGTAACGTAGTCTATGGGATACCTCTGGCTTTTTGGAGCTGCAGTCAAAGTTCAACCAAGATGCAAAAAGGCATCTTATATGTAAGCAATGTCCTGAACCTCAAATGTCTAGAAGCTAAGAAAGGTTTAGAAGACACTGTGTGTTATACAAAATCTTTGACAGGTCATGCTATCTCACTGTTCTGCCCTTGGTGATGTACTTTTCTCCTTGGACCCCATGCATTCTTCCTAATCTCTGTTTCTTCACATATCCCTTTGCAGGATGTACAGACTTCCTTGTGACCCAGATCTAGTCTCCCACTCTGTTTTGCATCATTGTCTCTCAATGTCTGATCAACCCCTTTTAAAATGAGTTTCAGAAGAATCTTCTTTGTGGATGTGGTACATTTTGTACAGTGGATGGTCAGCTGCACTACAGTAACAATGTGTTTCAAGGCTTCTTCACATCACAGGCACCCAGAGACACATTGTTCTACACCTCCTTTACTTCAGTCCTAAAAAAATATTTGAAATGGCAGTATCTGTAGAGTTTAATGAGATGTTACACTTCTGAAAGATCTTGAAATGAAACTTTGTACCATATATTAAACTATTTTTATTTTCTAAAGAAAAGAAAAGAAAAAGGAATAGGAAAACAAATGCTAAATTGATTTCAGCCTTCGCTGTGAGTTTGGGCTGATAATATTTTTTCCTAAATCCATGCTCTTCTGGTATACAACAGTATGAGTTTTCACCCCAAAAGTCAAGAAATAAAGTTGTGTTACATAAAGTAATCACTTAAAGATAAGAAATAAGGTGTTACAGACCAGCTGTACATGAGAGGAAAGAATATCCTCTTGTTCCAGATTTGGACTAGAAGATATTATTTATCCTTGGCAGATCAGTAGTCTAGAAATAGAAACAGGATCTCAAACTCAAATCATTACTGGAAGGCTTGAGATGCCTACTGTCAACTATTTTTCACATGAAAAAGTGATAAGCAGTAGGTTTATCATGACAATAATCCTTGAATAAAAATGCAAAAAAAGAGAGAAAAATAGATCCCCCATTCCAATTTCCCATGCTACTGCTTGTTATCCCATTTCAAGTATTCAGTGGCAGCAAGTCCCTTGTATCAGGCCTCCCAGCCTCATGTGTCGAATTGCAGATGTTCTTATACTTTGTAACAGTTGATTTGAGGAAAAAGCTCTGCACTAGGAAAAATTTATTGTTCTACACAACCAAAAATGCTGTGTAGCTACTATTCAAGTTCAAATAAGGAAAGCAGTTTCTTTTCAGAAGCAAAACTTGGACAATCTGTAAATTTGAAAGTAATGACAGAATTGTATGGAATATAACAGTGATTTCAGGCTGACGAATGAAAAATCATGATAAAAAAGCATTGCAGACACTATCTGTATTAAAAAAAGAACACCCCACATCAGTTCAAGGTTAAACTGCCTTTTGAAACATGAGCATGATATTTGACCATTCTATCTAACCTTTAAAAATGTATTTTCACAGAAACTGCTGATTTCTGCGTTATAAGACCTTATTTAGAAATAACAGCAAATATAACAAAAAAATAAATAATGCATTAGGCTTTGAAGTAAATCTGTTTGATTTCATAAACTCTACACTTACAGTACAAAGAAAACATTCCAGTGTGTGATTGCTGCTCTCTTCATCTTTCTGATATGCAGTTTTGCTGAAGCTAGATCAAGTACTATTTTGATATGGAAACTAAAATAAGTGTAAGTGAGATCTGTACTTAATGAAAAATGTGTTATAAATGGGTTGCAGTGCCTTTTCCAATTGCTAATTTAAAGGCAATTTGCACAATGCATAGTGTATTCTATGCTGTGAAAAAATATTTTGGTAAAGGCAGATACAACAGCTGTGACATTTTATGTATGTCTAGATTGTTGGGATTCTTTGGAATAGTCCTCAACAAAATGGTACTTCTGCTGCCATAATCCTTGTATGACAATACATAGTACAGAAAGCCAGACCACATTCTTTGGTTTCTTTTTAAAGCTATTGGATAGAATCTTGGCCACAGTAAAGTCAAGTAAAAATAAAAATTACTGTGGACCTGAAAGAGGCCCAGGTTTCTCTCACGAGCAAAAAATACATCCACTTTTACTTCAACATCCACATTTGACGCAGAATTTTAGTTTCTGTTAATTACCTCTGCAAAGTGAAATGTACTATGCATTTCATCAAACTAACAAAACCATTCCCTTAGGTACTTTATAGATAGTTGTGGTGTGTTTTTTAACATTGCAGGCAGGAAAACCTATGAATTGTTGTTATCCTGAAGGTTTTGTTTGTATGTGTATTCTCACTTGATGGCAGTGTTTCTTGCATTTTGCACTGCTTCAAAATATATGTTATTGCTCTTATCTTACTGTAAAAGTAAAATAATAAATTACTATGATTTGTTTAAAGTATGGCACAAAGTCATAATTTGTAGAGATTTTGTAGGTAAAATATCTCCATTCCTGCACATTCTGGTTACAACCTTGCATTCAAGTTATATGCATGAGCTAATAGTTGGCACAGAATCACAATAACTCTATGAAATTATGAATATGTTCTCAATTTTTTATATTACACATGGAAAAGTTACTGAGTCTGAAGACTGGATGCTTCAGGTGTTTATTAATTGAATATGGTTTACTTGTTTGAATCAGTTCCAACTTAGTAATAATGACCAAAATGTTAATAATACCTAATGGCTCTTTAGGAGACTTACTGGAAATCAGTTGACTGCTTCAGTCTCTACTGTAGCCCAAAACTTTCCCTTATGCTTTTTAAAGCTGCAATCAATATTCAGGTAATTCCCACCAAGGCTGGTTATGCCATTGGAAAGGTCAAGGAGGGAGCAGTTTCTGAAGGTGCTGACTACATTTTACAGTTTTTGTCTTAGTTTTGCTAAATATTCCAAGGAAGTTTGATCTTTAAAGAGCAAGAAAAATGAAAATCTTTACTCCACGGCTAACATTTTTTATCTCCCAGTAATAAACTGTTACTCAGGAGAAAGTTATGATTGCTTCCTGTATGTAAATATGTTGTGCTCAGTCCTGTACCTGCTGAGGATACACTTGAATAATTCAGCCCTTTTACACACACTAAGGCTTCAGAGGTTGAGCCATCATAGTAGAATAAGTCAATCTTGTGCTTCTTTCTTACACAACAATTAAGTCAATCTCATGCTTCTTACGCAAGAATTATTTGCAAGTAAGTATTTAGACTTTTTTTCCCAAAGTCATATGCAAGTGTAATTTACAAGTCATTTCACTGACCACAGCTCTCAATGAGGTTTTCACTTGAATGAATCAGTCCTGAGCTTATCTTCACATTTTGTTCAGCCATGCTTACAGATATATTTAGTGTAGAAAAATGCATAAGTGCAGAATAGTTAATGTACTCAAGTATATTTAGTATGGAAAATGCAAAGTGTGGAAAAATGCAAAGTGTGGAAAAATGTGAATTGCAGAAAAATGACAAGTGTTTCAAGATCTATTACAAGAATACATTTATTGACTTATAGAGTCACTATGTTGGGAAAACCTTGAGATCATCAAGTCCTACTATACCCATCCACCACTAAATCATATCCCTAAGCACTTTATCTACCCATCTTTTATATACCTTCAGGGATGGTAACTCAACCACCTCCCTGGGCAGCCTACTCCAGTGACTGATAACCCTTCCCATGAAGAGGTTTTTCTTAATGTCCAATTTTAACCCTCCCTTGGTGCAGTTTGCAGCCATCCCCTCTCATCCTACCACCTGTCACTTGGGCAAAGAGACCAACACTCACATCTCTAAAACCTCCTTTCAGGTAGTTGCAGACAGTAATAAGGTCTCCCCTCAGCATCCTATTCTCTAGCCTAAACAACCCCAGATCCCCTCAGCTGCTGCTGATAAGACTTGTTCTCCAGCTCCCTCACCAGCTTTGTTCCCTTCTCTGGACTCGCTCCAGGGCCTCAATATCTTTCTTGTAGTGAAAGGCCCAAAACTGAGCATGGTATTCAAGGAGCGGTCTCACCAGTGCCAAGTACAGAGGGAGAATAACCTCCCTGGACCTGCTGGTCATGCTATTTCTGATACAGGCCAAGATACCATTGGCCTTCTTGGCCACCTGAGCACACTGCTGGCTCATGTTCAGTTGCTGTCAATCAACACCCCCAGATCCTTCTCTGCCAGGCAGCTTTCCAGTCACTCTTCCCCAAGCCTGTAGCGCTTCTTGGGCTTGTTGTGCCCCAAGTGCAGGTGTCTGCACTTGGCCTTGTTAAGCCTCATACCCTTCATCTCAACCCATCAATCCAGCCTTTTCAGATCCCTCTGTAGAGACTCCCTACCCTCAAGAACATTGACACTTCCTCCCAGCTTAGTGTCATCTGTAAACTTAATAAAAGCACATTCAATCTCTTCATCCAGATCATCAGTAAAGGTACTGAACAGAACTGGACATCCCACTGAGCCCTGGGGAACACCACTTGTGACTGGCCTCCAACTGGAGTTAACTCCATTTTCCACCACTCTTTTGGTTTGACCATCCAGTCAGTTTGTTACCCAGCAGAGGGTGTGCCTGTCCAGGCCAGTGGCTGCCAGTCTCAAGACGAAAACTGTGAGAAAAGGTGTCAAAGCCTTTACTGAAGTCCAGATACACTACATCCACAGCCTTTCCCTAATCCCTTTTCATAGAAGGTGATCAGGTTAGTTGGGCAGGACCTGCCTTTCATAAACCCATGCTGACTGAGCCTGATTACCCAGTTGTCTTGTGTGTGCTATATGATAACACTCAAGATGACCCATTCCCTGATCTTCCCCAAAACTGAGGTCAGACTGACAAGCCTTTGGTTTCCTGGATCCTGCCTCTGTCCCTTCTTGTCAATGAATGTAACAGCTGCCAGCCTCCTGTCAAGTGGAACTTCCCCGGTCAACCAGGACTTTTGGTAGATGATGGAACAGGTTTGGCAAGCACTTCTGCCAGACCCCTTAATATCCTGAAATGGATCCCATCTGTCTCCATAGACTTGCAAATATCTAATTGACCAAGCAGATCTTTAACTATATTCTCATGGGTCATGGGACCCTTTCTCTGCTCTTCCTCCCTGTCTTCTGGCTTATGAGGCTGAGTACCCAGGGAATATCTGATCTTATTGTTAAAGACTGAGGCAAAAAAGGCATTAAGTACCTCAGCCTTATCCTCATCCTTTGTCATTATTGTCCTCTGTGTGTCCAGGTAAAGGATGAAGATTCTCCTTGGCCATCCTCTTGTTGTTGATATATTTGTAGAAAGATTTTTTTATTACTTTTTCACAGAATTAGCCAATCTAAGTTCTAGTTGGGCTTTAGACCTGATTTTCTCTCTAAATGATCTCACTTCATCCCTGTAGTCCTCCTGAGTCCTCCTCTTCTTCTAAAGCTCATATACTTTCATCTTTTTTTCTCATATCCACACAGAACTCTGTGCTCAGCCAAGGTGCTTTTTCTCCCCTGCCAACTCATTTTCTAGCACATGGGGACAGACTGATCTTGCACTGCCGGAATTTCCATCGTAAAGAGCATCCAGTCCTCTTGGGCTCCTTTGCCCTTAGCAACTGTCTCCCATGGGGCTTTATCATCCAGCCTTCTGAACAAAACATTGATTTATGGAACTGCCAATGATCTTACTGGGTTATTAATTTCAAGAGCATTTATTTGCCTGATATAAAACTTAAAATCCCAAACAATTTACAAATTTCCCTGAATTACATATAGTACCTTAACAAATATTCAGGTATGATAGATTTTAATATACTCATATCAACTCACATTGTATAAGTGCAGATCTTTAATATGTAGAATTTTCTATTCAAAATAATTCTATGTAATGTTTTTTCCCTGGGAATGCAGAAACAATATGTAGGTTTTTCCCAAAAAAATGTACTCAGTCAATGTTGCATCCAGGAATAGCATCTTGGAATTGCTCATACAGGGAACATTCATTTAATTTCATAAATTCACTCTAAAAAATGTGACTGGTGTCATTTCTGTTCTGTAAAAGTTGCATTTAGCCTGTTATATTGCACTGATTAGATATCTCTGGCTAAATAAATGCAACCAGAAAAAGAAAAACATTCATGTGTCTTATGGCATCCTGGGTTTTGTCTCTGATTTAGACTTTGGTCTGCCAAAAATATTAGAGATAGCAGTGGAATTTGGACTACATACTAATTATAGCTATCAGGACGAATCAGAGTGGTATTCATTCCAGTCCAGGCAACATAAATACACCTTATTTTAATGTCTGTTTTTCTAGCCCAATTTCCCTCAAGAGATATTTTTTAGAAGTAAAATCATTAGGCATTTGTTACCAGAATATCACCAAACAGAGTATTTGGTTTGGAACTTGACTGGACAAACAATGTGATGGACTGATCCGTGGAAAAGGAAAGGGCTGAAGAGCCAATGTTGGAGAAAACAGGCACTTATCCCAAATCAAATGGAAATTTGGAAAGTTACCCACTCTAGCTGAAATAGCATCCTACCACTAAAATCAATGACAGTGCCTATTTTTATTCCTTAAATGTACAATCCAAACCCCACTTCTTTTTCTGGACCTCTATAAAAGGAAAAAAAAAATATCCAAATTTGACAACTTTCCACAAATTACATTTTCAGATATTTGTTTCAATTTCAGAGATTTCTTTATTGCTCCTTTTGACTCTTATGTAAAGGCACAGTAGAATATAGGTGAGTATACAAGTAACATAAAGAACTCCTTGAAAAAAAGGCATGGAAATTAGACATGGGCCATCAAGTAAATAATTTCAGTGCATTTAGTACTTCATAAGAATAAGTGACAGATTTAAAAGTAGGGACAGATAGCTCTGTTTCCTTGTAATTGTCTCAGCTGATATCCTGATCTGAAGATAAAATTCTGCTGAGGTCACTTGGAGAAACAGCCATTTCCATCTCTAGGATAGAGGGGGAAAGTATTTTGATTACTTTGGTAAGTGAGAACTGTTTGTGGCCGGTATAATTTGAATTTGAATCTGTACTTTTGCCAAGATTAAACTTGAAGGCATTTTTATTTGGTTGTTTCTCAATTATTTAACCCTTTCACACAGTCTCAACCAAGTAGTAACACCAGACTGAATAACATGAGACATTTGTCTTCTTCAGGATCCACTGTTGCACAGGTAAATCACAGGTCTTTCTTATAAACAAGGAAAGAAGATGAAAGAAAAACTCTGGATTGAGATTCCCCTTTTTTGTGACTTAGGGTTGCCCCTGGTGTTTCAGTGAATTTACTTATTCTTTCAGCACGGGGTTTTGAATGTCATGGTAGGAAGCATTGTGCCAGTCCTATGGTTGCCACAGTTCAAAGTTTTCACTGCCGTAGTAAGTGAAAAGTACATATAAAAATTTATGTACTGGCAAAGTGCTTTAGAATAAAAATAACAGCATGCAGTAGGCAGGCAGCCATACTATAAACTTAACTTTGTACCTTTCTTTCTGCTGGTGCTTTATATTTTCTCTTTCTTCTCTTGGCATTCTTGGTGAAATGTTATTTCTTTTCTCACTTTCTCTTGCTAAATGTCAGGTTCTCTAAACATTGCAAACTATCCCAGGGCTAAATTGGTAAGTCAAATTTACTGGCATGCCACTATAATAAAGTTCACAGAGCACTGGAGTTATTAGATGCTGCTAGAACATTTTAGGGTTATATGGTAATGTAGTAACAAACCAATTTAACAGAGGTTGCTTAGCTGAGGGTCAGGGACAGAAACACTTTTCAACAGGAGGTTCTTTTCTCCAGGCTGAACAACCCCAACTCTCTCAGCTTGTCCTCACAGCAGAGATGCTCTAGCTTTCTGATCATCTTCATAGCCATCCCCTGGACCCATTCCAACAGTTCCATATCCTTCTTATGTTTGGGATACCAGAATTAGACAGAATACTCCAGATGGGGCCTCACAAGAGTGGAGTAAAGGGGCAGGATCCCCTCCCTCAACCTGTTTGCCACACTTTTGATGCAGCCCACCTGGGCACACTGCTGCCTCATGTTCAGTCGCTGTCAACCAACAGTCCCAGGTCCTTCTCCTCCAGGCAACTTTCTAGACAGACTTCTCCTAGTCTGTAGCACTGCATAGGCTTGTTGTGCCCCAAGTGCAGAATATTCTCTTCTGCAAATATTCTCTCTCTGCAAATATTCTCTTTTGATGACTTCAATGGAGCATAAATTTATATCATGCATTATTTTTTTGTCATTCAACACATTTTTGTTCTGTTTGTGGAAATAAAACAATTGCAGGTACTCAGCTCAGTATGGTTTAATTTGAAGGTAAATCAGTTCATTGTTTGAACTCCTTCAGCTTGTGGATGGTATTAGTCTTTCATTACTAGCTAGTTTTAGTTAGATAAGTAGGACATAACATTTAGAAGGTGGCACAATTCTGATCATCCATATTTCAAAGGGGACATTGTTGCTTAATAATCATAAATGGATAAAAGCTGTTCCCTAAAGCCTTTAATTAAACATCTTAAACTGAAAGTGGGTTTTTCAGCTCCCTGCCCTTGGATGTTCCCAGCTCAGAAGCAAAGTAATTTCAGACCTCATCTTATGACATCTAGTTTTCCCCTTTTAGTTCCAGCCATCTTAACCAAGAGCTCTGCCTTGGAAGTTGCACATTGCACTACTTATTTCCAAGTCCTGTTTTGGGGGGAGTTTTCTGGGATTTTGTTTGTTTGTTTGTTTGTTTCTCAATTGCAACAATTAACATGCAGTTTACTTAACTTTCTAAGAATAGGGTATGTTTCAGGCTTGGTAGTATACACTTGTATCTGCTGTGTGGCACTGCAGCACAGAAATGTGTATGGAACAGGCAATAGGGAACATTCTCCAAAGCTCATCCAGGTGCTTGATGCCTTTCAGCCCTAAGTGATGGTGTGTTGAGTGATCTGCACTTGCCCAATTACCCATCCCTTGCACAAGATGCATCCCCAGGGCCTTATATTTTCCTTTACATATTGGATATTTTTTAGGCCCTCTCTGTTAAAAAATATACCATATGGTAAGGAAAACATGTTTTCCTAACTGTTAAAGTACTTCTTAATATTCAGTTTAGGCTTTCCTTTGCTAGTTTTTGCAAGTAACAACAGAGTGCTTTGGCTTTAAAGTATCAGAACAAGCACTGCACTATGAAAAAAATGGGGTAGACAGAGGGCATAAAATGCCACTTGTTAGTGGTTTTTTTATAACATTGATTTTAATTTGAGCCTACAGTTAAATAAATGCAAGGAATATGTTCCTTAAGTAGTCATAGCCTTGTTTATTAGCCAGGGTTTTTTTTTAATCCCAGGTTTAGGATTATTTTTTAAAATTAAATATTCAGTTTCAAGTACATTTTTTTTAATGGAGCCTAAAAATATTTTTTTGGACAGTACCCATTGTTCCTTGCATCACGGCTGTGAGCATTATCTTACTTTCTTTTAAGACTTTACCTTGAATGGAAATAAAGTCAAGTCCCAGAAACTGAAACAGAATGGAACAGTTTAGGTGATTATGACCATGAAGAAGAAATTATATATTCTGGGGAACAGTTCCATGACAGTAAAGCTAGGGCAGTTTTCACTTTCTGCTTTATTTTGTCATGTAATCTACTAGTAGCAACAATCATGGAATTTTGCCCAGTGAAAAAATACCATTGTATAAAGGATAGACAACCTTAAATCTTCTTCAGTCTTGTCTTCTTGGTCCGTGAGATCCTGCGTTCCTTTCCTTCTTCAGTTCCTTCCAAACTCATTCAGGGACATTAACTCAAGACTCTTGTTAACTCATTTCTTGGTGGATTTGCTAACAAACAGCTTTGCTATTCAAGAGAGAGACAGTGCCAGTGGCATTGTTCGTTTATCCTTTTCTTGAATAATCTAAACAAGATATGAATCTTTCACAATAAAAGTTAAAAGAGAAGGGACAAGTAGCTGTTACAGTAGTTCAACAGAATCTCTTCAGAAGAAACCTCTATCCTGGTGCCAGAGACTAGAGTATGTAAAAAGTAGAAGGAAATCCAATATTTGTCACAGATAATATAGTTGTCATAGACTTTGTAGTGACTCTAGCTTTCTTCGGTGAGTTGATAGAGCAGCAGAAATCTCTACTGACTGAGGGCAAAGCTGCTTCCCTTGATCTCCATCACTGAACTTGGACCAAGGCTCAGAGTTCGGCAGCTGGACAAATAAGGAAAAGTACCTACAAAAACTCATTCTGTTAAGAGAGCTGAAAACTTCGCTAATTTCCACTCCAAGTATTGGTCTTCGGCCAGGTCTTCAGGACATGCTACAGAAGGTTGCTTCAGCTGCAGCTGAACTTTATGTAGAGGAAATACAATGTGATACACCCTAAAAGTCAGGAGTCATCAGATCTTTAAGGATACTTGTTACAGATTGCATAGGCTGTACTATTATACACTGAGAGGGTAAAAAGCAGATATTACCTGTGCTTTTACTTAAAGCTGGACTTTTCAAAAGGTTGACCACATTGTTGGCTTTGTATAAAGTAATGGAAGTATCCAGTATAATTTGCTGTACATAATACAGACCTTAAGTCTACTATCTGGGGCAGAGATGCCAAGATACCAGTGATAATCCTCATTCCTGCGATAAATTACATTGTGGGTGGATTATACTTGCAAAACAAACCTACAGACTCAGTAGAAACTGTAGATCAGACAGGATTAAGTTACCATTTTGTTCCACTTTTGTGGGTTTTTTTCTGGATTTCTTAGATCATTAATGATGCATCTGTTCAGTCAACAAAGCTTGACCGTGCAAGGAACTGTTGGCAGCACTTTTAATGGGTCTCAGCTATCTGAGCCAGTTAACCAGAAGTGTTATTAAATGTTTGCAGACTATTCATCTATTCATAGGAGATAAAATATTCAAACTTTCCCCTTGTAAGTACAAAAAATTATTAAAGACAGACTACTGTCTGATTTGATGGTTCTGCATAGGATTTCACAACTCATTCACTGTGAGTCTGCTTTTCTTCTAATTATTAAGTTGCAGAAATCATCCAGAATATTTCTGGAAACAGATGAATGGGCTAGGTGAAGAAATAATCCAAACCAAGCCAAATACCATAAGAATTTATCTTGAGTGAAACAATCTGGAGGAATTCAAAAAGAGAACATTATATTCAAATGATTAGCAATGACTACAAAAGCGCTGACCTTAATATTGGCAGAATAAAGCTGACCGGTTGAGGAAGCAATATAAATACGTCCAACACTAGGTCTGGAAAATACATTGTAGTTCTACAAAATACTTTTATCACTGTAATCCAGACACATCACTTGGGACTTGTCTTCTCTGTACCTGATTTAGACCTAGACTAACTCAGTCTGTCACTCAAGAATTCCAGACAATGCATGGAGACTGAATCTCAAAATATCAAACTGTATTTAAAAAATGTTTTGATTTGAAAGGACACATGAACAATCTTTTTATCAGTTCTTGGAAAAACAGTTTTATTATCTGCATATGTAGAAATAAATTTGCAAAATATATTTCCAGCTCTGACAGACGTGTTTTCCTTAATGTCAGTCTTCAAAATGTGTAAAAAATACAGGTCATAAAACCAGCACTCATAAGTGTAGATCAACTTTCAGATTATTGGCCTTTTAAAAATTTTATTATTTGTAATGGCTGAGAAACTTCTATACATAAGAGCTAGGAAATATTTCCTTTAACAAGCTGTACTTTAAATAACTGTGTTTATTACAAAAGACTGAGAGAAAACCAGTTTCTATTTGCTATCAATAACATACAGAACAGGAATGTTGGTTGTTTAGCTAGGCTTAGATGCCAGACATTGAGAAAATTCATTCAGTTTACACTACTTTGTCTCACGAAGCAACAAGCTTTCTTACATTCAGAGAACCAGTACCAGAAATGATGATGATGATGATTATTCAATTGTTTGGTTTTCCAGATGCATCTGGAAGTGGTCAGAAAGAAAGTCCATCTCTGTGCTAGAGCTGTGAGGTGACCTATGTTCCACTCAAACCAACAAAGCCCAAATATGAAGGCGGCAATATTTTTCTGTCTGACACTCAAAGTACTGCTTTACGCTAAGGTGACACGGAAAGAGAGAGACATCTGTGGCAACACTAACGAGTACAGAGTACTGAGGGCATAATCAAAGGAGCAGGGAATTTATCTAAAGTCAGGCATATACAGCTGAACATAAAGAGCAGAGGAGTTGGGTCATCGAGCTCACAATGAGCAGTTAACTGAAAACTATTCAGGATTAGCTGTCTGCATGCTTCTTTCATACACTTCCTGAATAATGATCCTGGGACATTTAAGGCCTCATTAATACCCAATGACAGTATTTACTTAGTCAAAGTGGAACTGGATCAGATTATAAATGTCAGTCACAAAAGGAAAACCTCCCTCCCTTGTGTAATCCCATCTAAATCTCAAGGGATGTACCAGTGACTGATGGGAGCAGTGAACAGTCATTCTCTCCAGGGCTGTGTTCAGTCTGCTTTCCTCATGTGGAATGTGATCTGAGCAGAAAAAAAATTTTAGTTTCAATTTAATTAGTTAAGAAATGAATCATTATCTATGACTAAAACCAGCAGAATTTAGTCCATAGTCCTTGATTTGATTTCTCTACCTTCACTATTTTTGAAATTAATTTTTATTAATTCAACTAGTTGCTGAAAAGTATGCAAAGAATTATACCCTTATTGCACTGAAATACTTATCTCTTCTGGTTTGCTTTTAATATATTAAAGACACTTCAAAATATCAAATTTCATAGACTTAATATGTAATAAACCTGAAAAGAAAATCAATGAATCTAATTACTCTTCCTTTGAAGAGCTCAATTTTTATTTTCTTTCATGAAGGGAACAGGTGGACTATAAAATGTGATATCTCTACTAAATTTTCCATTTCAAAAATTTTAGTCTAATGATTTAATGCAGTAAATGATGTTTATAACAGATTTACTGGACCAGAGACAATAATTAGAGAAAGAGAAAATTTCAGGTCATGTAGTTACATACCAAAGACAAATTGCTTCTTGCAGTATATGTTGGATGCAGTAGGGAAAATGAAGAGAGCAGAAAGATTCAAGTGGAAATGTCATAAGGGTGTTAGATGCTCAGGAATTTGTTTCTCAAGGTCACTGAACAGGACATTATATTAACATAGACACAATCTGTAAAAAAGAGTTTGTATACTCTTCTTTACAATTAACTGAAATTAAAGGCTGTAAATTAAAGACATTATGAACTAGGAAATGGGTAAGCAGGTAAATAAAAAGTTGTGTTTTGGTTGTAAGGAGATTGAGCATATGATTAATGGCAAGAACAAAAATACTGTGTATACCATATATTTGATATATGGTATATATACCATATTATTGACCTGTGAGTTCACAGTTGTCCTTTATTGAGTACAGTAATTTTATGCAGCATTCTCGCACAATCCAAATAAAATGCAGCAAGGATAAATACCATTTTTATTTATTAAGCTTCTGACACTACTATTAAAAAGAGTTTGGATTTAGAAAGTGGATTTCAAGTATGTTTTATGAACTTGAGGATTTAGATAACAACATGACTTTTAAAATTTTCCCTTATTAGCAGCAAGAAAAATTAATACATTTGAATAGATGACAAATCCACTTTATTGAGCACAAATTATAATATGAGCTTTTAAGTTACATTCATGCTTTAAAGTTACTTTATATGCATTACAGAAGTTATATTGATATAATACATGAGGAGCTCAAAGTCTCCCTTCTCACTCACTTGACTTACTATCTTGATAACATCTGGGGCATTGACTTCCTAAAAGATTACATTTTTCCATCCAGTTCACACTGTTTATATTAGCTTGACAAATTTTATATTTAAATGTAGGTGAATGATTTCAGCAGGAAACATCTCATTGACTCAAGAGATTTCCTCTCAAGCAAGCAATTCCTCTATTTCTTAAGCCTTCCCTCATTACATAATTAGTGAAATATAGCAATTGACTTGTACAACTATCTTTAGAAATTCATATTTGGACACCTTGTCAAAAAATGCAATAATTTTATTTAAGTAATTTAGAAAAATCCCTATTTATAGTGCTTTCTTGAAAGAAAGTGCTCTACTGACATATACAATTCAGAGCATTTGTCAGATCATGTTAGAAGTGTTATGACATGACATTAAAAAGGAAGACCTGATTCATAGTTCTGATCAGAGTCTCTGAGAGAGACTAAAAGTGAATCTACACATTCACAACAAATAGTTCCTCCACATTTCCATTTGTAACATTCCCCATTGGTTAAATCTTGTTTCTTCAGCAAGTGAATCAGAAAACAGTTGTCTTTATCTAATGAAGATACACAGATAGGGAAAATACACAGTCACCCTGTGTTTGAAATATGATGAAGCTCTTAACAGAAACCCTCAAACTACCATCAATCAAGCTAAGGTAATAGATACACCAACTGTGTTAGTACTAAAGTGGCTGAAACTCCATAATTCTTTCTATAGGTCTCATGGCTTGAAATCTGCCAAAAGTAAACATCAAATCTATCTTGAGTAGGTTACCTCAGCTGTTACCTCCCTGTAAAAGACGAGCCATTAGTTCTTACTTTAATATTTACAGAACTTGAGAACTTGAAACAGAATTCCCTCTTGTCTAACAATTAACCTCCACGATTTCTCCAATTTCTTCAAGATTTTATAATAGACTTTTTCTCTTCAGATGTTGGATGCACTTATTGAGTTTGAAGGATTGACTTAGTCACCCTTGGCCATTTTAGGTGTAAAAAAACTTCTGTAGGCCAAACCTTAAAAGGATCTGAGGCAAAGTAACAGTTACATTTCTTTTGCAAACAAGACTTTGCTGAAATACTGGGCATGAACTGCTGGAATATTTTTTCCAGTGTATGTCAAATGCAGTTAATTAGAAACAAAATGTAAAAGCAATAGGGAAAGCAATAGAGAAATGACTGTCATTTTGTTGTTGTTGTTCATCAGTGTGTGTGCAAATATGTATATGCCCTGTAGACATTGGCTGCAAATGGCAAGAATTTGGTTATGGGACAGGGAAGGACTGTAAGGGTTGCAGTGCTTAAATATTTGTCTTCCTTCTTTTCCTATAACTGCATGAGAAATTAAATGTTTAGGTTATGTTAATTGGCAATAAATTAACTTAAATTCCACAAGTCAAGTCTGTTTTTCTTGTGACAGTAACTGGTGGGTGATTTAAATGTCTTTATTTTGACCAATGAATTTTCTCTCCCTTGTTCTTATTTTCACCCCCACCTCATGGAGAGATGTGGTGGTGTGGGTGCTCAGCTACTGGGGCCAGCTCACCACAATTTTTAAAGTTATTTGATATTTTTATCATTTAATATCAGTTTCCCATCTTCATTTCCACTAACCAGCTTGCTTTATCTCCCTTATCATACAGCAGCATTCTTATTGGACAGAAAGCCCAAAAGGTTTTTATTAGATCTTACCAAAACTAATTGAAGCTTTACCAATCCTGACTTTGATCTATGATCTGGGTCTCATTTAATGTGACTAAACAAATGCTTGTCATTAATTTTTATTACTCTGCAATGAATTGGTTTAGTTTACATCCTGATCTCTCATGTGTAGCATTCTTTACTCACTCCTAATATCCTTCTTGAGATGATTCATGGAGCTATACCAGGTGTCCTATTCTCAGTTCTGTCTACCTTGCTTGTAGGGGTAACTCCAGACTGTTTGCGTATGTTTGCTTTAGAGAAGTTACAAACCTTCTCCACGTTTAAGTGGTTTAGCCTACTTTACTTACCTTACTGGCTTCATAATTTATTAGCGCTTTAAACCTTATTTTATAATCTTACCTGATTTTTTTTGTCATTCTCTTATGTTTCAGTTTCAATTACATCTGAAATACTTTAATAGTAAGTGATTGATTATAAATTATTATAACATGAAATTAATTTATATATGTCTGTTTCTATGTTGAAAGAATCTCATGCTCTATGAGGGAAAAAAAACCCAGAATATTTGTTGAAGAAATCTTAATGGCAAAATGAAGGATGTTTGAGTAGCAGTTGTTAAAATTACTCAGCTGGTGTCTCCAAGTGTAATGAAGGTTTAGGCTGACTAAGCTGAAAGGACTGTTTTGAAGAATCTGAGAAACCACCTAAAACATCCTCATCAGAAAATAAATACCGTGAAATAGCACGGTTTCATCATTAAAGCAGTGAAATTGCTACTTCAGGCGCGAAAAGATAGACACCCTGTTGTATGTGAGCAGTGAAAACATTGACACTATCAATCAGATCAGTATTCTCTCTTTAAAGAATCTGCTTAAATATTGTGATTCAAATTAAATAATTCAAATATCCTAGTCAATACCGTGTCATTTAACATGATTTTCTTTAATTTATCATTTTTCTTCCTTTTCATACATTTGAAGAAGTAAAATCTATAAAAGGATTTGAAAAAGGCTTCAAGGTTTAAGAAACGTATTCTTCGCCTATGTGAAAACAGCAGTTCTAAGATAAGTCAGATGAAGTTAAAGAAGTTGGAACTGATCAGCCCTTTTCTTCTGATAAAATAACAACAAAAGTTTCAGTTCTAGGAATCATGGTCTGTTTTATGCAGGAAATTATTTTAGTGGGTGAAGAGCAACAAACCTGCATTTTATTTCTTTGCAGTTGAATATAAATTCTTATTAATATCAGATGTATCTTTGCATCCAGTTTTGGATGGTAATGCACTTAGAGTGTCTGATTTTTTATATTTGCCCACCGTGTACCTTAGTGCAGTGTAGTACTGAACAATAAGTAGGACAATTGTGTGATAGGCTATTTTCAGTGCATAAATATATAGAGATATATATACATACACACACATATATACACCAGCTGTGGCACAATTAATGAGTGATACTAAGTATGTTAAATAGAATTTCTAGTCTACCTCTGGGGGAAAAAAAGTGAATGATTGCTGTAAATTATCAACATTTAGTGTAGGAATTATAGTCCTGCTTGAATTGTCTATTCTGTTTTAACACATCCTTGGCATATGAGAACAAACAGTACCCTATGTCTGCAAAAAATAAAAGAGATGAATCAGTCACAGCCTGTATATGTCTAATATGGAGCTTGGCAATGATCTATATGAAAACCCATTGGTTGATTTTAAGGATGCACTGAAACTTAACAGATACTCTTTTCCAAAAGAATCATCAAAACTCCATAAACCATGTATGTTTTCAATAAACATTTGGAATGTAATTATTCTACAATAAGTACCCTATTAAAGTCAGAGTTATATTTAATAACAGTTGCTGCATACTTCATACAGTCTAAAACAAAGGAGTAGCATAAATAGACTTGCCAAAGATCAGCGGTTGTGGAGATATGTATACTATATATATGAATTCATATTTCTATAGATATTATTACCTAATGTATGTATATATAAGGACTGCATAGTTCTTCCATGTGTTCCCATTTCCATAATTATATATATTTCCCTCCCCATACATGCACACATGTAGATTATGCTGTTTCAATCAAAGTACATGCTTTTAAAATAAAATTTTTACATTACTTTGGCTTTAAAATCCAGATTTAATTTGATTTTAAGATATCACATCTTTAATGCAGATTTCACACCGACTGATACATTAGAAACACCATGTAAAATAATTTCCCTATAAACTACACAAGTTTATGTATAAACTATAGACATTTGCAGTTAAATGAATGCAAATGTCTTCTTTTAACCATAGTTTCCCTAAATCTCTTTGCAGTCTGCTACAAAAAATAGATAAATATAGTGTGTTTGAATTGAGCTATATTATTATTCAGCCGTCTGTTTCCTCCAGCTTCCCATTGTGTTTCACAGACTAGAAAAAGAGCCTACACTAATTAGTTCAAATGTGAATGTGTGCATTACAAGCCCATGACTTAAGAGTCTTAAGTCCTATAGTCAGGAAATCATATATTTGAAGTGCCTCTGTCTGCACTGCTAATCTATTTTAGTGAGTAATTACACAATACATTGAATTTTTTAGTTCTGTAGATAATAAAATTGTGCTATATCAAAACATATGCCAATCCATCTCTAAAACACGTGCTGAAAAAAGGGTATTTTGCATTCAGATACAATTTTTTTTTATTTGTGAATTTACAGCAAAGAGCTATGTAATAAAATAAACAAATACATGTCATTAATTTTGAAATAATGGGAGAAATATATTGCTATATAAACAACATCTTTATTTGTGTCAAGAATACTTTTATTATATGTACCTTTCTTGATGAGAGAAGCCCTTACCAATGGGTGTTTCCTCAAGAAAAAGAAACCTGGAAAATTTCCAACCAGTGCCTTTTCCATAGCAAAACATTCCTTATTATTAAGGGAAAGATACACTAGACCTCATTTTGCATTACAAGGAACAGATTTATGATATTTCAAATGTTTATCAGTCCAGTAATGCAATTTTATTGTTATTAAATTTGTGCTCTATACTGTATACTGAGTGCTGGCATGTTGCAATGTTACTTGATATGAAATGCGTTATTTTTAGTGACATTGCATGCCATGAAGTGACAAGATTTGTCCACTGGAAAACACTGGGAGAAGTCTCCATGTGGAATATTTGTAGAACCACAGTGTGTTAAAAGTCTGGATGGACTATTCTGGCTGAGATATAATAATTTCCCTGAAGTGAACCCTAACCATAAATCTGGCAGGCATACCAGTATCTTCTTACTCATCTCACATTTCCAGTAGGACCTACGCTGACTTTATCTGGCTTTGCATTCTGGCATGAAGTATGCATTGAAAATCAGAAAGAATGCGATAGCTGAATGTGATCTGACTGAATCAAGTTTAGAAACCTCTTATTGACAGCACCTAGCTTTAAAAAATACCAGAAAAACACTAATGACTAAAATCTGCTGTACATCAGGGTCTACATGGAAGATAAATGAAGCCCCAGAATATGAGAGAGTGTTACCGGAAGACCAAGATTCAGAACCAAGACAAGAACAAGATCAAGGGTGAATAAATAACCCAAACAAACAAAAACATCCTTGCTCAGGTGGAAAGGATTCTGTTTGGTTTTTTCCCCCCCCTCACATCGAGTCCAAACAGAATTTCTCTTCCATTTTAACTCCTTCTCCACTGCACAACTGCATACTTTTATGGGAAAAATGTAGAGAAATTACTTGATATGAGGCTATTCCACCTTTTTTACCAACCTAGAGTTACCCTGATAAGAAAAAGCATATTAGATCAAATACATTTGCAAGGGATCTTAACATGGGTCTTAAACAATCAACACCCCAAACTCCATCACAGTTACCATAAATGAGAACTATTAGAGTTACTGGTAAAATCTGACAAGCTTCAATCTAAGCTTTGGTTAGGTTCAGTGAAATGTATTAATCACTCTCCAGATTCCACAGAGTATTAAATATGGATTGTAAGAGATTATATACTGAAATTATAAAGGTATGTCTCATAATGTAATGTCTTAGAAGATTAATGTATACAATACCAGTGGTGTTTTCTGTTGCTCCCAAATAGTCTTAGTGGATCATTGAGCTCTGTGGTATGATGCTACATATTGTAACAAATGTAGAAAGCTGTCTGTAAAAGGGCAAAGACCGCCTACGCTTCATGAATCTCTAAATAGATTCTTTTTGGAAAAAAATAATCATATTCTCTTTCCACTTCTATTTTTCTTCTAGAAGTTTCCTTATGCTCAATGTCATTGTATAACCTTTTAAATTTCTTTCAGACTAATTACAAAATTAAAGAGATATGCTGAGGTTTACTACCAGGTACGATGTGAAAGAATTCCCTCAGGTGTTTCCACACTGTCAAAAGGAATTGCATCTTAATGAGTTACCACTCATCATCTGTGCAGTAAGAGCTGAGTGTGCATATTCTTCACCCACATGAGGTTTGAAATGAGGTGTATTTAATCTGAATTATGCTCAACACTCTCTCAAGTTAATGTTTTATACTTCTCAATTTGTAAAGACTGTAAGAATAAATAGTCAATACGTGAGACTATACTACAAAAGATAATAATGTTGACCATTGAAATGTTTTATAAAAAGCTCAGAATTACACCAAAAGGCTAGGAAAGTGTACTTCATAAACTTCATATAAATTGGTCTTTACTGAGAAATAATGCAAAAAGTGACCATGATAATTTGTCTAAGTCTCAGTAAAATTGCTTTCTGCAATTCTAACTACAAGACACAATGTTTATTATGTTTATTAAGTTTCAAGGTAATACATTTACCTTGAAACGGTTAAACATTGAAAGAGGCATATATTAAGGTAAATAACTTTTACTAAAATAAACTCTATGCCTGAAGATTGACATGATCCTAGTAACATGAAAAAATGAATAGAAAATATTGCAAGTGGACATTATACTTTCATTCTAAAATGGAGAAATATAGGATATGAGAAACAACTTTCATGAAACTGTAATTTCAGAGTAGCTTTTCTGCTTTAAAGGTTCATATACTGTATGCTTCTATTTTTCATGGATAAACTGTATCAAGGACTTTAATAAATGTTAGAGAAGTGAACTATGTTTTCTGTTACTAGGAAAATATAATATTTAATAGTTCTTGTCTATCCAAACTTGTATTTTCTATTCAATGTTACATGAATTATTGTGCACTCTTTTTTCTATCCTGATCATAAGATCCAACATTTCATCTAATTAGGATTAATAATTACTTCAATTGTCCTTATAAACTGTAGAAAAGTGAATTATCTTGTCATATTTCATAAAAAAAATTGCTCTTGCTTCAGTACTCTGGCTGTCTTTGGTACAAAAATACCAAAATGGATTCAGGTATCTTTTGGATAATATTATTTGGTTATTTTAGGATTACGTTTCTGAGAAAATCCCACAGAAAAAGTGGTTCTGAAAACTTTCATTACTGTTAAATTATTTTTTAACCAGCTGTAGAATTCACACAAAATGAGATAAACTTCAGGTACTCTCTGATGATGTGTAAAGCCAGACTCTATATTTTCATAGTACCTGTTAGATTTAAAGGGTGTTACACTTTCTGGAACTAAAATATTCCTAGGCAACTTTTATGGTTTCAAACAACTGATTATTTTTCAGATCCTGGTCTTACTCAGCAGCCTTCTGACCTTGTAAAACAATTTCCTTTTTACTTGGGGAAAAAAATCCATGTTAAATAAAACCTGAGCTCTATTATAGAAGTAAAGATGCATACTTGTAATATAATACTACTAGAATTTCTACCATTGTGGAAATACACATATACCAGTATTAGGGCTTTCAGGAAGTTTGTTATCATTCAGATCTTCTAAAATTGAAACCTGAGAATGAAAAATCATCTCAGTCATAAGCCAGGCATGATCAGCTGGAAAGAACTGTTTTCTATTTTTTTATTCAGTTCTAATTTTATTCAAATTCTCTTTTGAATTCTTTTTGAAAACCAAAATAAACATTAAAAATGGAAAACAGCCTGCCTTCCAGTTGCTTTAAAGGACTCTTTGTGGGTTTTCTTTTCTCCACTTCCACCAATCTTCACATAAATTATTTGAAGTCTTTTGTCTACACATTGTAACTCTGATAGGCTGTGAGTGAGACAATTGTGTCATAAAGCTTCACTTATTAAACTCTGGCAGTGATAGTAATACTAAGAAAAAATACTCTCTGGTCTTCAGGTTTTTTATTTATTTGCTTCTGATTTTTGTACATGCTTATCAGAACAAGTATCAGTAAATTTCTTGTGTTTATGGTTAAGTCTTGAACCTGAAGTCTTATATCTATTTGCTCCCAAAGAGATTCAGCCATGTCCCGCACTAGAAGCCCTGTCTTTCTTGGATATTGAAAGCAAGGAATTAGAAGACAAAATCTGCACATTAGGCCAGAACTTCGACTGATGAGTTAAGATCATAATCCCATGTTAAAGAGTGTGCTCAGGTCTAGAGACTCTGTCTCTTCCTCCTTCCTTTTCCATTGTGATCACCAGTTTACGACCCTCCTTCACTCTAGTTTGACAAATGCTTCCTAACTCCCTTACTTGTCTCCTGTGGTTTGCCATGCCCTGTTGTCACTGGCAGCCTTAACCCAGCAGACACCACTGTTAGTCTGCAATAAATGGAGAAAAAAGAGTGGAGATTGAGAGTAAGGATAGTAAAGTTGAAAACAGAAAAAGCTGAAAGAATAAAGATTTTTTTTTTAATGCCAAAGTAGCAAATAAGACAACCATCAGTAATTCCCTACACCCATTATGAATTGGGCAAGCAAGAGCAACTTACTCTGTAGTGAGGAAGGATTACTCTACGTTAATGAAATTTCTCATAAAGAGATAGGTAAACATAGAAATACATTCTCTAGAAATTTCTACAATAGGAAGTGTTTAAAAAGTTAGACTAGTGGGGATAGTCTAGATGTATCAGATCCCAGGAATGACACAGATGGCTCACTGTATTTCTAGGACATAACGTGACTGCAATTCATTTGTTTTACTAAATTCTGTCAAGCAGATTTTCATGAGGCTGGTATAAATGAGAAAATAATTACAAGATTTTTTATGGTTACTGAGTTGATGCTTGCATAAAAATAGATGGAAGAGATCGTAAATGTCAATTATCTACTATATTCAGTTTTCCCACTTTTAACATTGTTAAAGCACAGAATCTTTAAGAAAACACATTAAATTTTCACTTTTGACTTCCAACATATGCAAAAGAATTGTTTATGATTTACATATGAGCTCCTAATACAAATTCTGAACTTTGATAGATGTTGTTCTTATCATCCAAATCCATTTTAACTTGCATTAAATCATATGGTTTAAATTTGATTAGCTCCTTAAAAAACAAAGAACTATGCGTTGTTTAATATTTGTAGGGAACTGAGAGCATGATAAATTCCATTTGAATATCTCCAAAGAAGGATATTGCACAGCCTCTCTAAGCAACCTGTTCCAATGCTCTGTCACCCTCAAAGTAAAAATGATTTTCCTCATGTTCAGGTGGAACTTCCTGTGCTCCAATCTGTGCCCATTGCCATTTGTCCTGTCACTGGACACCATTGAAAAGAGTCTGGCCCTGTTTCCTTGACACCTGCCCTCTGGATATTCACTTGTAT
>WAAB01023425.1:48124-107932 GCA_013389865.1 Piaya cayana | reverse complement strand
GCAGGGAAGAAGCATTGCAGGGTTGTCCCCCCCAGCCCCGGCCATTCCCCGAGGGGCTGCACAAACCCAACCAGCTCCACATGGGGCAAGAACCTGAGGATCCACAGAGGGAATCACCAGCACCAGCCAGGTCGGAGCCAGAGTTCACAGCTCCCCTCAGCGAAGCTTCTTGGAGATCTTGGATAGGAGCTTCCAGCTGCCACACGAGCAACAGCAGCACCTTCTCCTCAAACCCCACCGGAGCTGCCTCCTAAAGGTCATGAGGCCACGTTAACAAAGCGACTGAGTTGTTACTTGCATGGAACCACCTGCAGCGGGTCCAGGTGCTGCCCTGTGGGGACAGCAGAGCCACCGCTGCCAGCACAGATCAGGAGAGCTCGGCTCCACGTCCCTTGGCCAAAGGAGGCTGGTGGCCGCGCTGCTGGCCCTTCTGCACAGGACCTGTAGCCAGAGCTGGAGTTCTGATGTTTCCCAAACCACCCTCCCTCCTCGGTCCCTTCCCCTCTCCAGCACCTGGTTCTCAGATCACAGACATGGGTGCGTTTGTCCCCGAGCGCAGCACCCACAGCCCCCGATGGAGCCCACAGGCAGCCCAGGTGGCACCCGGGGTGTCCCTTCCCCTGCTTCTCCATGCTGGCTGCTTGGAGGGGCTCAGCCCAGGCCACCAAGCAGGGCAGAAGCGCTGGGTTCAGGCTGATGGGCCCATCATCCTCCTGGAAAATGACCTGCAGAGCCCACCTGCTCAGCACTCAGGGAACGAGGAGAACCAGTTGCTGCTCTTGGATGCTCAACACAGGTGCCTTCTGCACCAGGAGGCTCAGTCCAACCTCTGCTGAAGCCACTCTCATTTCTAAATGCCTCCTTCAACAGCTAAAGCCCACTGGCCCAGGATGGGCTCGGTGAGGAGCCCTGTTCCTCGGTCCCCAGGAAAGGCTCCTGTGCTGTAACCACCTATAAATGCAGATGTTGAAGGGACTCGCAGCACTTCTACCTCCCTCACCTCTAAGTTGTGCTGCTGCATGTGCCAAGCTCCTCCTGCATCACTCGGAGCAGACCATGATCACTCAGGCACTCGCCCACGCGCCCTCCCAGGCTCCTCCTCAGCTTACAAACCTCTCTCATAACGGACATCACCACCCCCTATAACCAACCTCAGCAGAAACCAAACCTCTCCAGCCCCTGCCTGCTCCACCTGCAATTCTAAACCACTGTGGAGCCTTCTTTGCAGTAATTCACTCTCCTCAGCAGCAGGGAAAAACCTCCTGCAACTGTAACAGTTTCGGTACAACTGAATTAGCCACAATCAGCATCAAAGATCTGAATGACCCTTGCAGGAAGGGTCTCCCATCACCTCCACGGTTCCTGGAAGGACTTGAGGCTGGGCTGGGTGGTGTCACTAAGTGAGGGCTGGAGTCCCTGCAAACAAAACACTCACGGGAGGCTCTGACACTTGAAATGCCCTTTTGGGTTAGAGGAGCAGCCTTCCTGGGTAAAGCACCTTCCTGGGCACGGCACGTGGCTGACACATTGCAAGGAATGGGGGCATCCAGCAGGACCTGGAGAGGCTTGAACCTGGGTCGGGGCAATCCCAAGCACAAACAGGCTGGGCAGAGAATGGATTGGGAGCAGCTCTGAGGAGAACCTGCGGAGATGGGGAATGAGAAACTCACCATAACGTGTCAATGGGCGCTTCCAGCCCAGAAACCAACTGTGTCCTGGGCTGCATCCAGAGCGGTGGGACCAGCAGGGCCAGGGAGGGGATTCTGCCCCTCTGCTCTGCTCTGGTGAAACCCCACCTGGAGCCCCCTGTTCAGTTGTGGGGCCCTTGGCACAGGAAGGACATGGAACTGTTGGAATGAGTCCAGAGGAGGCAACGGAGATGAATCGAGGGCTGGAGCACCTCCTGTACAAGGCCAGGCTGAGAGCTGGGGTTGTTCAGCGTGGAGAAGGCTCTGCAGAAACCTTAGAGCAGCTTCCAGTGCTGAAAGGAGTTCCAGGAAAGCTGGAAAGGGGCTCTTGATCAGGGAGGGCAGGGACAGGACAATGAGGAACAGTTTTCTACTGAAAGAGGGGAGATTGAGATGAGATCTTAGGTAGAAATGTTTTCCTGTGTAGGTGGGGAGGCCCTGGCACAGGCTGCCCAGAGCAGTGGTGGCTGCCCCATCCCTGGAGAGGTTCCAGGCCAGGCTGGATGGAGCTGGGAGCCCCTGATCCAGTGGGAGGTGTCTCTGCCCATGGCAGGGGTGGAACTGGATGGGCTTTAAGGTCCCTTCCAACCCAAACCATCCCATGATTCTATGACAGAGGAAAACTCAATGCAGGGCAGGCAGAGAAGAGCCTGTGCCACAAGGGAGGCCAGAGGAGAGAAGGTTAAGTGCAGAGAACAGGTCACACTTCACAAAACTTAAAACCGCCAAGGTCCTCGGTGGTGCCACAACATGTGTTCCTGGCCCCAAAGCTGTGCTGCCCAGCTCTGCTCACGCCGGGAGGCATCACCACGGGCTGCTGACACGCTCCACACCAGAGGGCCGGGAGAGCTCAGCGAAAGAGGCAGCTTCTCAATGTTCTCAAAGGAACATCATCGGTGCTGTGGTCGGATGACAAATCCCCTCAAGGCAACAGCACCTAAAGCCAGCACTGAGCAGAGTTTACACACAGCAAGAATTACCTTGATTATCCAGCCAAGTGGAGCTATCGGCAACGACAGATGTGAGACGAGAGAAACAGGCACCGGGGGACTTCTGAACACGGCCCAGCTCACAGCGACTGCCGCAGCCCTTGGGGAAGAGCACCAGAGGTTTCCTTTCAACGCCTGACAACACAGTGAGTGACGCCTGCTGGGAGAAGAATTAAAATTGCCCATGTTTTTGTGCAAGCCTGACAGAAGCAGAGACAAGAGTGGATTCTTCTCTTCATGAGACCCAACACAAAGAACCACGCAAACGCTTTATTTCACAGGGCAGATACAGCCAAGTAGTGATTCCAGAGTTGCCTGGCAAGTGTCAGCTCCATGACCCATCAGTGAATGCTCTGCTGACGGCTTGAGGATACAGGCTCTACAGCTCGCGTTCACATTAATCAATTCCTTAGATTCAGATTTCAAGTGAAATACATTCAGGCTTGCTCCGCTCAGAGCGCTGCTCACAAATACGTGGCTGAAAGTCACTGAGGAGTTAGTTACTTGATTCGTATGAAAATAAAGCAACGCTGCTGTGACCCACAAACCCCTCCTCATCTCCAGCGCTGCCGCTCGGAGCCGGTGCAGCACGCGGCAGGATCACATCCCATTGTTCTTTGGGCCTTTGCAGTAAAAACAGCAACTAGAACGTACAACAGCAACAATCAAGGCAGCATTTGACTGAGCGTCCCCAGCAGGATTCCCCTCTGCCAGGCTGAGAGGGATTAACAACGGCCGCTCCCACTGGCACCGGCACGAAGGAGCACAGCAAACGCAGCCAGCCCAGCCCCAAGCTCCAAAGGGACCTGGGCACGACGTGGGGATTTGTGCTTAGTGCCAGCAGCTGAATGCCCCGTTCGGTGCCTGTAGAAGGAGGAAACCTTGCTTAATAAAGCTCCTTTAATTTCAACTAGAACTCGGTTTCTTTTTTCAATATTTAACAGGTAGGAACAGGACACAGCTCTCAGTCAGCAAAGGTCAGACTCTTCTGAGCGCTACCCTGGCTCTCCCGTGCTGCCCGCCTGGCCCTCCGCCTTGGGGAGATTCACACGCCTTCTTATCTGCATCTCTTCATCCTGCAGGAGAATTAATAAACAAATAAGCACTAATTCATTTTTCAGCATCCTCTCCAAGCTGCATAAACCTCCCTTCTTGCCCGCTACCTCTTTGTTGTCCACCAGCCTTTACACACCACAGACCAGCCCCTCAAACAAAATCCTCACACCAGCACTCCAGCTCCTCACTCAAAGCACGACGCCATCCTCAGGTGGGAAGTTACCCAGACCGGGCACCTTCACCAAACACCCTCATGCTCCCATGGAGAAACTGTTCGCGTCCAACACAACAGGGAGCTCCACCTTTGAAACCTCTGGCCACTCCATCCCTGGAGGGGTTCCAGGCCAGGTCAGGTGGGCCTTGAGCACCCTGATCCAGTGGGAGGTGTCCCTGCCCATCACAGGGGGTGGAACTGCATGGGCTTTAAGGTCCTTTCCAACCCAACCCATTCCATGATGATGCTATAAGAGCAGCAGGGATACGACCCTCCCGCGTCTCAGGCTGCGAGCAGTGTGTGAAGTCTGGCCTCCGTGCGGTTTTCCTCAGGGTGGACCCACAGAATCCACCTGCTTTGGTTAGAAGGCACCTCTGGAGGGCATAATGCAGATTTCTGCTCTAAGAAGGGCTAAACTGATGCTACATCTGCTTCTTCAGGGCATCTATTGAATAATGGAGAAGAGGAGGCTGAGGGGAGACCACATTGCTCTCTACAACTACCTGAAAGGAAGTTGGGGAGAGGAGGGAGCTGGGCTCTTCTCCCAAGTGACAGGGGACAGGACAAGAGGCAATGGCCTCAAGCTCTGCCACAGCAGATTTAGGCTGAATATTAGGAAAAAAAATTCATGGAAAGGGTCATTGGTCACTGGCAGAGGCTGCCCAGGGAGGGGGTTGATTCACCTTCCCTGGAGGTGTTTAAGGGACGGGTGGATGAGGTGCTGAGGGACATGGGTTAGTGTTTGATAGGAATGGTTGGACTCGATGATCTGGTGGGTCTCTTCCAACCTGGTGATTCCATGATTCTATGAAGTCCTCACCACCCCTTTGCACAGCCCGTTGTGGTTCTCAGCCATGCCTACTGGGCCATATTTTCTCCTGTATTCAGGGAGAAAATTTCCTTCAGCACAGGTTGTGCCTGTCATCTCTTGCCCTTTGGTTGCGCATCCCTGCTGCTGCCCTCTCTGTAACCACCCAGCAGGCAGATCCTCTCTGCCTCCACTCCCTGAGCTGGAGAAAGCAGCTCCCCCAACCTCTCCCCTTGGTCTCCAGAGCAAACCCACGGAGCTGTGGGGCTGGGTTTGGCCACACACAGCACCCCTGCGGGTGACTGACCTGACCAGGGTGAGCACAAGCCTTTTCTTGTCTGTACTACATGAAAAGCAAACTGATTTTTGCGCAGCCCTCCCCACTAAGTCCCTTCCAGGTGCTCCTCTCAGTATCCTTCCCAAGTCCTCCACCTCACACCCACCGCACACCGTTCACACGGGATTCACGACGATACAGGCACAGCTCGTACCGAGTCAGAATCATCTTCAATCTGGGTGCTTGCAAAATCGATATAATCATCCTTCTGGTTGTCCAGAACTTCTTCCTCGTACTCGGTCTGGTAGTCTGACTCATCTAAAGAGAGAGAAGAGACAAAACACTGGGGTTAACAACCATTCCCAGAGGCAGAGGAGCTGGGAAGAGGGGTGATAGCTGCCTCTGAGGAGCACTGGTACGGAGCTGGGCGCCTGCTGTCAACTCTCCACAGCTCGGTGATCTGGGACAACTCAAACACAAGCTCTCCAGCCAGACCACAAAATAAATCATGTGTTGTACATGAGCAGGGGTCCTGGAGCTCTCTAGAATCTCAAGGGCCTGGATGAGGGGCAGTGAGATGCAGAGTTTCTGGTGGGTTCCAGCTGCCCAGTCTGACAGGGCATGAGCGCTGGCAATCAGGAGATGCTCCCTGGCAAATGCTCTTCATGGAACAGCTGCCTCCTCCCACCCACCAGGCCAGACAAGATCAGTAAAATATCTCCACCAGACCTGTCTGTGAGCGACCAGCCCAAACTCCCTGGACACATTGCTCACAGACTCACTGCAAACAGGGACCGCCAGCTCTTCCCGGTATGGAGATGATAATTATGTGTCTCACAGTCTCTGGTCCACTGGGGACAGTGACATTTACACTCCTCTCCTTGAGCAATCCAGCAGATGAACACCATCAGGGGAAGCTCGGGAGCTGCACACACAGCAGCCAAGCCCTACATCAAACCCCAGCCCAGGGAAGAAGACACGCCAGCACCGAGACAGCAGCCCTTCCAGCACCTGGAGATCACATCAAAAAGGGCAGGAGAGTTCACAGAAAAAAATTTCATGGAAAAGGTCACTGGGCAGTGGAACAGGCTGCCCAGGGAGGGGGTTGAGTCACCTTCCCTGGAGGTGTTTAAGGGACAGGTGGACGAGGTGCTGAGGGACATGGTTTAGTGAATGATGGGAATGGTTGGGCTCGATGATCCACTGGGACATTTCCAAGCTGGTGATTCTATGTTTCTATAATTCTATGATTCCTTGCTGCCAGAACTGAACTCTCACCCACACCAAGTCGATGCCCATTGGATGTGCTGGAGCTGATGCCCGCGCTGGTCCCAGTGCCCACAGCCCTGCAGAATGCCCAAGAACGCACTAAAATGGCAGAAAAGCTCTTTTTTTTCCTTTGGCATTAGGTTTTCCACCACTCTCCTGAGTTAATTCAAGTGTGCTTCGAGTTGCTGCAGCCATCTCTGCTTTCCAGCCCACTGGTGAAGAGAGTGGCTCATGGATAAAGCGGATCCTTGATTAAGGGTTTCTTTGGGGAACAGTCAAGAGCAGCTGCTCCGCGCTGAAGACAACAGAACAGTCTGTTCCACAGTATTTTCTTCTAATGCGATAGCTACAACCAACTGCCAGAACAGGCACGTTAAAGACATTTGGTCTTTTTAAAAATTTTTTAATACTTTTTATTTTACTGTGGATCAGAGAATTAGCATCAAAGAATCACAGAATGGTTTGGGTTGGAAGAGGCTTCAAAGCCCATCCAGTCCCACCCCTGCCATGGGCAGGGACACCTCCCACTGGATCAGGGGCTCCAAGCCCCATCCAGCCTGGCCTTGAACCCCTCCAGGGATGGGGCAGCCACCCCTGCTCTGGGCAACCTGGGCCAGGGCCTCCCCACCCTCACAGCAAAGCATTTCTCCCTAAGATCTCACCTCAACCTCCCCTCTTTCAGCTGAAAACCATTCCCCTCATCCTATCCCTGCACCCCCTGTTCAAGAGCCCCTCCCTGGTTTAATTATCTTTAGTTTATACTAAAAATCCAACTGACGGTCTTTGATAAAATACACCAGAGAAAGCGGAAACTCATTTGAGCAGCGAGGGGCAGCACAAAAAATAGTTTCTGGGTTACAGCTCCACTAAAGCTGATACCATCAAAACCAAACTCCTTGATCTCTCCAAGCGTTCCTCATCATTGAGCAGGTCTTTATACAACAAACAAGAGAAGGGCATCCATTACCGCATCCTTCGCAGAACAGCTCTGGGTGCTGGAGGACAGGAGGAGAGTGGAGAAGAGCTGGTGAGGAGCCCTTGCTGTCCCTAACCCTCATCGCCCACTGCCCTCTTCATGGGTGCTCCTTGGGTTCCCTTCTTCATAAGACAATATCTCCAAGAAGCAGCAGGGAGGACCAAGGCGTTGCTGCCCTGCTCACCTCACCCAAACACCACAGCTCCAAAACGAGCCCGAGGGGAGGAGATGTCACCAGGGAAAGGTTCCCCCTGCGTTACCAAGGGCAGAACGCTCACAGCAGAAGGACCACAACCACTCCTCACACCAAAGATCTGCTCTGGGAGGCTGTAGCTGTCAGCATTTCCTTTATATGTGCTTGATTCCTGCAGGCAACGCCACATGGAAAGAAAACGGTGGCTGTGGGTTTGTTTCACTGGCACTGACAGGCTGCGATGCCCATCAGGGAAGTCGAACGCTCATCAGAACCCGAGGTGCATCTGTGCTTCTTGATCCGAGTGCATTTTAAGCAGCAAAGATGCAGAGAGAGAGCTAGTGCCCCGATGACTGTGTCTCTTGGGAGGGTTTGGGCTGTCTCCTGTCAGCTCCAGCTGACCCTGTTTTGAGGCAAGGTTGGACCTAGACCGCCTCAAGAGGTCCTGTTGACCTCAACCATTCTACAAAATCTCTGCCCTGGTGCTGTCAAGACCATCACCAATTTCTGCCTTGAAGGACCTCGGTGCTTTTCTCACCTCAGCACAGCTCTCTCTTAAGGCACTGGAATGAAACTCAGTTCATCCTCAATCTGCAAAGTACACGTGAAGGCAATTCGTTTTCTGCTGTTGTTTTTGAAGACTTCAGCTGCGTTGCCAAGCCAGGCACCTGACACCACGATTTACTTCCCTTTCCCAAACTCTTTTACTTAAATAACCATTCCTCCAACTGCTCTGCTACGAGACTTGATCTCCTCCAGCCACCAAGTGCAGCAAGCGTTCTACCTCACCTCACACCGTGGAACCAGCTGTGGAGACAGCCCCAAGCATCACTGGGACATGAAACCTGCTGTGGGAGTTCACCAAAGAGCACAAACAACTCGGGTCCTCAGCAATCCCTTGGAGGTGGGAACATGACCAGAGGTGTGGCTGAGCCACCCTTGCAGCACAGCACCCTTGTTCCCCTGGCCACAACTGCATAAAACAATTACAGCTGAAAAAAAGACAGACAATCCCAACTGAGGAGCATTCGGATGCAGAACAGAATCGTGGCCACAGGTAATGCAGTGGGTCAGCTGTAAAAATCAGCTTCAGTGCTCCAGCAGATGCTTCCCCACCAGCCTAGTGGCAGCACAGGCACCCTGGATGCAGGGCCAGGCTTCATCCTGCGTCCCTCCCTTGCCCCTTCCTGCGGGACAGAGCCTCCCTCGGTTTGGTTTTAAATTGTTTCAGTCACTGCTCTCCGTTTGTGCAAGAGCAGAGAAGGAACGTGTCAGTCCTTTCCCCCCAGAGGAGATCCGGCTTCTGAGCTGGTGGCTCCGCCAGGCTCTGCCCCTCTGGGCTCTCACCCTTGGCACTGACACTTCTCCTGGGTGTCCCGGTCAATCAGAACATAGAATCACAGAATCATTAAGGTTGGAAAAGACCTCTGACCTCATCCACTCCAACCGTCAGCCCAAGGACCCCACGTATGCTAAACCCTGGCACAGAATGCCACATCTACATGATTTTGAACCCCTCCAGGGACGGAGATTCCCCCACTGCCCTGGGCAGCCTCTGCCAGGGCTTCACCACTCTGTCAGTAAAGACATTCTATCTAATATCTAATCTAAACCTCCCCAGCACAACTTGAGGCCATTTTCTCTTGTCCCATCACTTGTGGGACAAAAGTGGGAGAGAAGACCAGCACCCACCTCACCCCATCCTCTGTTCCAGGAGCTGCTGAGAGCCATGAGGTCTCCCCTCAGCCTCCTCTTCTCCAGGCTAAACAGCCCCAGGTCCCTCAGCCTCTCCCAGAACCCCTGGGCTCCAGACCCTTCCCCAGCTCCGTTCCCTTCTCCAGACACGCTCCAGCCCCTCAATGCCCACACGTTACAGGAACACTTCATTCTTCTTCACAATGGCTGTTTCAACCACATTTGATTAATATTTTCTTCCCAAGGCATATGATGGCAATTAGCATTTCAAATTACCGCAGGGACATCTCTACAAACAGTCACAGATGGGAGGACTGCTAACTTTAGACTTCCCTCTGCCAGAACAAGAACCAGGAGGAGGGGGAGAGACTGTTTATAAAGAGCTCCAGCACGGGTGAAACGCTTGGAGATTTCAAGCCTGCAAAGCTCTGATCCCTGTTGTCGAGTGAGATTTGGTTTTGGAACGTGCAGGGAACCGCTCGGCAGGGCACAGCTGAGGCACAAAGTGCTCCAGTGCAGGAGCCATTACCTGCTTCTCGTTAGTTCACAAGTGCTCCTCATAACAGGAGTGCACAAAAAGCAGTGGAGCCAGCGAGTCACTCCAGATCCTACTCAAAACAGTGGGGAAAACCCCCTTCAGTCAAAGACCAGGTTGCCTGGGGCTTTGAGCAATCAGATCCAGTGGGAGGTGTCCCTGCCCATGGCAGGGGTGGAACTGGATGGGCTTTAAGGTCCCTTGCAACACAAACCATTCCATGATAAGCTTTCAAATCAGTCTCCTCCCATCTCAAAAGGACATGGACCAAAGAGCAAAGCCATGGCAAGGACACAGGCCAGCACATGGAGAATGAAAGCTTGTGCTTCCAGGAGGTGCCACACACGTTATTCCACTCACTGGGGAAGAGATTACTCCACCAGAAGAGCAGCGCAGCAGCAGCCAGACCTGAACCACCACACACAGCACAGGGCAGTAAGAAAAAGCAATTGGACAAGGCATGCAGGAGTGAGTGGCCATCCCTGCCTCACTGCCCTTCCCAATGCTTCCACAGAGCCGGCCGGATCCCCCACTCACCGTCTGCCACGGGCGCTTTCACAGGTTCGATCCGGGACACAATTTCTGCCAGATCCGTAAAAGAGGTGGTGGGATAGGTCACGTTCTGAAAAACAACAGTGGGTTTCATGTATGTTAACAAGTACACACAAAACATCCAAACATTTTACCATGTAAAAAAATACATTGACAAGACAGAGCTCCAGAAACAAGTTCTCCACAAGTGCCCCCTGAAAAGCTATCGCTCATCAGTGAGGGATTCAAGAAACAGCTCCTCTGATGCAGAGATGGGATTCCTGGGTGCATGAAGCAGGACAACCTCTCACGGCTCCTTCTCCATCCATGCACCAAGAAGCCTTATTAAAAATTTAGCAAACTATAGAAAGACCACAAAGCCAGGAACCGGGGTGTCTGGACTCCATGACAGATGGTGCTCATTGAACTTGTTTGTTCTCCATCACTGCTGCTTTACAAAGGGATCGGCTGGGCCAGGCAGAGCCTCCAGGGAGCTCTTGCCATCCCCTGGAAGAAGAAGGAGCCCCAGCAGGTGGGACCCTGTCCACGATCCAGCCCTGAGCCTGAGGAGCGATGCCATGGGATGCTGCATGGACAGGCTCCGTCGTGACCAGGACCCAGCTGGTGACCCCAGCAAGCTGTGGAGCCAAAGGTGTCACAGCAAGCAACAGCCTGAGGTACGCGGTCCTCCCGCAAGGAGAAACATCTCCCACTGTAATTCTTCTTTTCAATAAACCCATTCTATTTTTACTGCGTCTCACCCAAGCAGTGGGTTGAGTGTTCTCTATTTTGAGAAGCCGCCTGCTCCCGTCTCTCCTCTAATAAACCCCAAATTTAGCATTTCTAAGAGCCGTGTTGGTCTTCCTGCAGCTCAACCTGCCTGTGCGGGGCCAGGCACAAGGTCACCAGATGGGAAACTGAACCTCCTTCAGCTTGAAGATTTGAATTAGTACAATAGCGCATCCCCACAGGGGTAGGAGGGGGACGAGCTGGCAGGGCACACGTTCTCGGCATGGGGCTGCCAGGAATCGCTGTGACACTCATCGTTCCAGTCGCCCCGGCTGCCCACGTGCTCCCAGCCAGGGCAGTTGCCTAATACAGGGGTTTTATGAGCAATTCTTTGCTCTTCTGGCAGGAGCACTGGCACTGTGAATCATCCAGCCCCCGCGGGGGTCACAGTAGCAGCCCATTATGGCGGCAGCAGATCACTCTCGGTTGACCTTTAATCCGTAACGAACTTTTGATGTAATTTAGTTCAGCTAAAACAAGGTGCAGATCCAGGCCAAACAGCCAGTGGGGAGCAGCGGACAGAGAAAATCCCAGGAGGAATTAAAAAAAAATACCTGCGATGAAATGAAAGAGCAGCAGCTTAGGACACGCAGATAAATAGACCGTGCTCAGAACAGGCTGAAGCTCAGAAGCTCAGTTTGACCACTAAGGAACCATCAAGAAGGGTGAGTCAGTCCAGTCCCATTTTGAGCATCCAACCTGAATGGTCCCAGGGAAGCATTTGCAAAGAGGCTGCTCCACAGGACAGGGAAAAGTGTCTACAATTTCATTTTGTGCCCCGTGATGAAGCGAGAGGTAAGTGCACCCTAGGGCTGCCAAGCAGACACGGCGATGTCTGAGACAATCCCCACTAAAGACGTTATCTCCTACAAGCAGACAGAGATGTACAGAGCCCTTGAGCAGCCCCGTGTTGCACTGTCCTCGGAAGCACCAAGCACTGGGATCCCCCACCTTGAGAACAGGGTGCAGGTCTGGGCACCACAGTATAAAATGGGTCTGGAGAGCATCCAGAGGAGGGCACGGAGCTGGTGAAGGGTTCAGACGGGAAATGGAAGCAATGGAAGTCACTTGGTCTGTTCAGCCTGAAGAAGAATAGACCGAGGAGAGACTTCATCATCATCTGCAGCTTCCTCACAAGGGGAGGAGAAGGAGCAGGTGCTGCTCTCTTCTCTCTGGTGACCAGTGATAGGAGCCAAGGGAATGGCAGGAGGATGCACCAGGGGAGGGTTAGGTTGGACCAAGGCCCTCAGCCTCACAGGGTGAATGTTGGGGTGTCCTGTGCAGGGATGAATCATAGAATAACCAGGTTGGAAAAGACCCACTGGATCATCGAGTCCAACCATTCCTATCAAACACTAAACCAGCTCTCTCTGCAGCTCCTCTTGTTCTCCAGCCCCCTCATAAGCTTTGTTGCTCTTCTCTGGACTCGCTCTAGAGCCTCAACATCCTTCTTGTAGTGAGTTGGACTCGATGATCCTTGTGGGATCCAACTCAGGGCATTCTGTGACTCTGTACACAGACAGGGACCAGGTTCAGAGGGGCTGGAAGGCCAGAGCGCTGTATGAACAGCTGAACAAAAGCCCACAGCAATCAAAAGGCACTTCAGGAAAGCCACCATCCCGCGCTCCCACAGCTGAGATGCGTGGACAGACGAGTACGGAGGCGACCATAAGCGTGACCCGAGCAGCAGGAGCACCTGCTCCAGCGCTGACGCACACATTGTGCACTGGGCACGACACCGGCTGAGGCAGCTGCACCCCAGCGGCCTAGAGCTACGACTGGAATGCGACTGGTGGTAAACCAGGTGTCTGCCTTTACTGTGTTCAGTTGTGGGCCCCTCACCACAAGAAGGATGTTGAGGCTCTGGAGTGAGTCCAGAGAAGAGCAATGAAGCTGGTGAAGGGGCTGGAGAACAAGCCTGATGAGGAACGGCTGAGAGAGCTGGGGGTGTTTATCCTGGAAAAGAGGAGGCTGAGGGGAGACCTCATNCTATGATTCTATGATTCCCACACCCGCCTGATGCTTTGCAAACAGGAGTTCAACGTTCGAGCACTTCCTCTCACGGCTTTTAAGGACAAACCCCCACTCCTATCAGTTAACAGAGAGCATAGCACCATCTCCAATTTATTTGAAACCTACTCTAAAACCTCCCTGCTGGTTTTTCTCTTTCCAAGGAGCAAAGTATTCTCTTTGGCACAATCTTTATTAAATAAATTAGAGGAGAAAGACAGTTACTATTGTAACTGCTAGATTATATTTAGCTTTGACTATGAATAACACTTTGGTAGACTAAACTTCCCCGAGGAGATCCAATTAACGGCTCTGCATTATTCTGAGCTCGGGAAGAGTAAGAGTTGTTCAAGTGAGGTTTATGTAAGGTTCCTGTTGTTTGTGCCTTCAGTATTTGCATTTTTGAGACAAAATAAACAGTGATTGAATGATGAAAGCAAAGGGAATGTATCTAAATCATTAAATATATGGAGTTTTTAAGTAAGAATTCGGTGCTTACGACATGGAAACAAGATAAGAACCACTGCTCGCTCCCTCAGATGTTGTGCGCTCCAGAAATAGCTGAGGAACTAAAACATACAGAGCATCAAAACCTTCACTAATGAAAGGCAAGTTAAAAATATCCGCTGTTATCCTTGGAAGTTAGCAGAGCTAAAGGACTTAAGTGGCTCTAATGGACTAAGAAAAAACAAACACCCTAGTGGGAGCCTGCAGAAATCAACCTGAAACTAAAGTCAGAGGAAAGGAATCTTGGTTGTTAATGCACCCGAGCTTCCAGAGGAAGAGCAGAAGGTCCTCAGCAGTACAGCCTGGAACTGAGCCTTCGTGTTGGTTCTGGGGAACGCACAAAGCGATGGCTCCTGCTTCACAACTTGGGCAGATTGGGGAGTCGCCTCCGGAGCTCGTTATTTCCATACTCTTGAAATCTTGGCTATCAGCATTTCCTGCCTCGTTATCATGTGCAGACACACAAACACAATGATAGGCTCTGTCTACAGCAAGTATGTGACATACTTGACCTCTGGGCAGCTGAAGGGCTGTAAAAACCAGGGCAGACCATGATAAATGTTCAACCTGCTGCTGGATGTACAACCTTAATATCATGATTTAACTGAAATATTAGCCTGAATTACTGTATCCTACAAAGGACAATTTCAAAAGAAGTTTTCTTTATAAGAAGCATTTGTTACAGCAATGAATGTTATAGCTTGTTACTGGTTGCTGATGAAAGTTAGAGGATGAAACAGGACACACAACCACTTCTGCGACAGACAATATTTTCTATCCCTTAACTTGAGGCTCTGGAGCGAGTCCAGAGAAGAGCAACGAAGCTGGGGAAGGGGCTGGAGAACAGGCCTGATGAGGAACGGCTAAGAGAGCTGGGGGTGTTTATCCTGGAGAAGAGGAGGCTGAGGGGAGACCTCATTGCTCTCTGCAACTACCTGAAAGGAGGTTGTGGAGAGGAGGGAGCTGGGCTCTTCTCCCAAGGGACAGGGGCCAGGACAAGAGGGAATGGCCTCAAGCTCCGCCAGGGCAGATTTAGGCTAGACATTAGTAAAAAACTTTTCCCAGAAAGGGTCATTGGGCACTGGCAGAGGCTGCCCAGGGAGGTGGTCGATTCACCTTCCCTGGAGGGGTTTAAGGGACAGGTGGACAAGGTGCTGAGGGACATGGGTTAGTGATCGGTGGGAATGGTTGGACTCTATGATCCGGTGGGTCTCTTCCAGCTTGGTTGTTCTATGATTCTACGATTCTATGACTTCTCCTCATGACCACTTGCAACTCATCTGAACACAAGGTTTCCAGAGTAGAACAGGGACTGTCTGCTGCAGCTCTGACTGATGTGTCTCCCGGTCCAGGTCATCTAGCCCAGCTAGAAATTACAATTAAGTGAGTGTGGGGGCTCCTCACATCACCAGCTGGTTTCCATAAAACTCAGTCCCTCTGTACTCCTCCTGCCTCTCACCCTGCCAGGCAGCTTGGTGGGGATTCGTCTGACGATAAGAAACCATCGATGCTCATTCCCCTTGGCTCCCTTCACGTGGCCAGTGCAGAGGGTGCCGTTCATCACATCCCAACGAAGCCATTTCCATTCCACCAAGTGACTCACCCTCCCTACAGAGTTCCTTTCTCTGGTGACAAATGGGGGTCTAGGGCAACCAGCTCAGATGTGGGCGTCATCCGGCCCCTGTTGCTGGGCTAACGTCCACCCCTGCAAACACTGCCCTTCCTCTCCTCGCTCACCCCATCTCCTTCCCAGCCAAAGTGCTCTCCCAGCCACCTCCGGAAGAGCTGTGAATCCTTAATGTCATCGTTCACCCGCCGTGCCTTTCCTCGGGGAGGATCACGACTGTTCTGAGATATTTTGGCAATTGCTTAACATATTACTGCTCATTTCCCTACTTCTAAGAGATGATAAAGATGAGTTACTGGGCAAAACACAAAGCCTTTTGTAGCACTTGCGTTTTAAATCAGAGGAATTCAAAGGAGGGTACGGATAATAAGCCAATATATTATAATATTGTACTCAAAGCCTCAAAAAGGTGAAAACTGTTTCTTAAAAACAACTGAAACTTCCCCGCCAAGCAATTCCGTCAGCCCACTGAGTCATGAACCTGCTCTGGCAGCTGGCCTCCATCCTGGAACTGTAAAACCAAGAAAAATTTATCCCACTTTTGAGTAGAAAGGGCACCGTAAGCACACAGCAACATTACACAGCCTGGAGATTTGCCACAGTTGGGCATCTACCAAGCTGTACCTTGATTGCTCAGATGTGCTGTGGAGGGAAGAACAGGGGGTGAAACTCAGCACCTCGAAAGGGCTGCAAAGCTCAGCCTCAGTGCCAGCTCTACAAAATGCCTTTTCTAACAGAGGAGCAAGGAAGAAGAGCAACAAAGCAAGAAATCGAAGGCTTTGCAGGGATTGAACTCTTGGCTGAGAACACATCCCTGGCAAGGGTTTCATTCAGGTTTTCTGGAGGTATCTGAGAACTGAGTCACATCCTGAAAGCAGTGGCCGAGATCAGTGCCAGCCACCCCAACTCGTGACCCCTGTGACCGGACACCATCTCTGTCCCAGCAGACCAGCTTCTAGCAGCAACAACACCACGCAGGTACCTCCTAAAGTCTGTGGCACAAGAATAAATGAAAAATAGATCTTCCAGTGTCACTTGTGCCTACCCAGCATGGCTCAGGGAGGCCACCCACATGTCCACACAGGTGATGGGTACGAAAGCAGCCCATCCCCTGGAACCACAGAGCATCTTCTCACTGCAGCCTCCACTCCAGTACTTGGTGTCCAGGGCAGCTCAGCCAGCAGCACTCAGTGCCCTCAAAACTGCCGACACACCCAGGGGAGGTGAAGAGAAAGGTGGGCGTGTAAACACATACACATCAGCTGTGTCTCACAAACTGCTGGGTGCTGGTCAGCATCCTGCCTTCCTTCGAGGGCATCAGTGTTGGGAATGATTCCAGGTGACAAACACGGTCCCCATAACCCATTAAGAATGAAAGAGCAATAGTGGAGTGACCCCACATTGATTCCAGGGGTTTCAGAGTTCGCATTGCACTGGCTGAGGATACAGCTGGATCTCTGTGTGGTATCAGGGCTGGAGGGGCGAGCACCAGGCTGGGCTCTGGCAGAGACACTTCACCTGATGATCAAAGCAATGCAGGACCTCATTCCCCCAAGGTACGGTTCAAGGACTGTTCACAGAGGCTTGTGGTGATATGATGAGGGGGAATGGGTATGAACTCAGCACTGGTGAGACCGCTCCTTGAATCCTGTGTTCAGTTGTGGGCCCCTCACNCCAGGGAGGTGCTTGAGTCACCTTCCCTGGAGGGGTTTAAGGGACGGGTGGATGAGATGCTGAGGGACATGGGTTAGTGATTGATAAGAACGGTTGGACTCGATGATCCAGTGGGTCTTTTCCAACCTGGTGATTCTATGATTCTATAATTCTAAGGAAAGAAGTTTCTGAAAAGGGGATCACACCTTTTCTCATCAAAAATACAGTTTTAACTAGGACACGCACACTCACAATGAGGACCTGAGGCCACCCAGCACTCCCTTTCACCCCAAGCAGTCCCTCGCAGAATGGCACATTCAATCCACACACTCACCTCTGTCTTGGATTTGCAGGTCTCCTGCCTGTCTCTCAGCATGTTGTCAAGGACGCCGCTCCTGCTCCAGACATTGAACACAGTTTTCCCATGCTGATATCCCACTTCCTGGGAAAAAAAGAGGGTCAAGGAGATAAAGTACATAATTAATAACTGCCTCAAAGCCAGCATGTGCTTTTGCTGCCTCCCAGCCTCATCTACGTTAGCTGTTCATCCTAAGAATTAGGGGAACGATTAAGCAAACAAGGTGCTATTCTAAGTTCCCTTAGGGCAGCCGGCCCCAAAGTCTCTGGCAATAAGTCAAGCCCAACAGCACTGAACGTGGAAGAGTCAGTTTGCTGGAAGAGAAATCATAGCACGCGGACAACACCAAACCCACACACCCCATGTTCCTCTAATTTAAAAGTATAAAGTAATTTGCACTTGGAATTAAAACACGGCACTGCTTCATTAGTGTGGAAACAACTGGAAAAAAATAAGACGACTGCTCCAACTTTAGTTCTTTTTTCTAACAAGGCAGCAGAAATGGTGTTGAAAATCAAATTGAGAGGGCAGGGTGACAGCTGTCAGGAGGCCCAGATCCTATTTCCAGCCCTTGTGCTGGCAGCCTGCACTAAATCTCAGCCTTGCACAGCACCTCCAAGTGCTGCAAGTAGCCCTGCTATTGCCTCTCCTCCAGTTTTCAGACCAGGCCGGAATTCACCTCTCGTAATCTCTCTCACAGCTTCTCAGCCCAGGGTGGATTTGATCACTGAAGAGGAAAAGGGACCTGATAAATCTAAAATTGCTGTGTCAAATTGATTCAAAATAATAGCCAGAACCTGAGCTTTGAGAAATTAAATGCAGCCAACATCAATGTCATTGGATCATTTCACAGAATCACAGAATGGTTTGGGTTGAAAGGGACCTCAAAGCCCATCCAGTGCCACCCCTGCCATGGATCCTTCCCACTGGATCGTGTTGCTCAAAGCCTCAATACTGTCACCTCCAGGCTGATAAAGAAGAGGGAGGGTTGGCAAGAATCATAGAATCACAGAACAACCAGGTTGGAAGAGACCCACCAGATCATCGAGTCCAAAATCCAGATACGCAGCTGAAATAAACCCCCCATTACTTCATAGCCTGTGACAGTAAAGAAGTGCCGGGATCCCCCTTTCCTTTAAGGTCAGCACAGTTATAGCTTCCCCATGGACAAAAGTGATTGAGCTACATGGAAGAGACCCGAGATCCAGGAGGTTGCTGCCCCTCAGCCTGCACAGAAGTGCCTTCGTTCGAATGCTGAAGTACAACAATAAGACAATTCAACTGCACATCAGGAGTCAGTTCTTCCTGTGCTGGTTTCTGACACATAAACAAACAAAACTAAATCCCAGAGACCTGTAACCCAGTACTTTTCCTTCCTAATCTGGTCCTACGCTTCTGTAACCTGGTGCTACCCTTTGTGCAACGTCCTTCCTCTGACATTGGTGCCATTTTCCTCTCTCTATCAGGTGCAGAGGAATTGTGGATGATAGGTTTTATTAATAGAAGTGTTGACACGTTAACCGAGCCAGTTATTTTAGCGTGTTGCCCTCCATTTCAGTGATTCACGGCCTCTCCTACAGACAAGGACTTGAAATCTTTCATGCAACAACAAGGTACATCATGAAGGGAGAGAAACGATACCATTTGATGTACCCCAACAACCCAAAGCAGCTCAGAGAGCCAAGAGTTTCTACCATGTAGTTGAGCAAGAAGTGTCATGAAACAGAACGAGGCGACTGATCCATCCACGGGTCATCGCTTAAACACGATTACTAACTTGATTTCTGCTGTTAATCCAATCTCACAGTCATGATATCATTGCACAGAATTACTTAGCATCAATTATTCACTCTGTGCCAACTGACTTCTCTGACTCTCCACCAGCTTAGGCACTAATTAGCACCACAAACGAGCAGATCTCTGTTGAGCAGCAGGGCTGGGGAACTGCCTTCCCCGAGATGCACTTACACAGATTTCATCGAACTTCCCGAAGTCCAGGGTCCTGTAGCGGTCGATCGGAGGCCGGATGTACTCGCAGTATTCGCTGTTCTTCACCATCTCCAGCTGCCGCACACAGCACACGTACGCAAGCCGGGTCTGGATCTCTTCCAGGTTCAGCACCTGCCAACCGGGTCAGACACAGTCATGATTCATTCAGAGATCTCATTTCAGCATATATCCTGAGTTCACAATGGAGAAAAAGCAAGTTATCTATCAACTGATTATTCTTCCAAGAGCACACAGAAGCCTGCTAAAGCCTACACACATCAGCACCTCCATCTGCTTCCCAGACACTGTGGACAAGCCAATAAGTCTCCAGAACCAACAGCGGACAGGGAATTGCCTTCAAACATATTTTTGCAGTTTGAGGATGAACTGAGTTTCATTCCAGGGTAGAGAGATCTGTGCTGAGGTGATAAAAGCACAGAGGCCCTTCAAGGCAGAAATCGGTGATGGTCTCTACAGCACCAGGGTAGAGATTTTGCAGGATGGTTAAGGTTGACGGGGACCTTTTGAGAAGGTCTAGGTCCAACCTTGCCTCAAAACAGGGTCAGCTGGAGCTGACAGGTTGTCCAAAACCATGTCCAACTGAGCTTTGAACACGCCCACAGATGGAGACTCTACAGTCTCTGCCTGGTCAGTGTTTCATCATCACAGTAAAAAAGGTGTTTTTTGGTGTTCAGAAGGAATTCCAAGTTTTCCTGTGTGCCTAGCACCATTTGGACAACTGTCTGTACCCAGGCTTGCCCCCTGAAGGAAGAAGGGGAACTCTCCCACGCTCCATATAAACAGCTGCTATTTTCATGTAGTCTACAATACCTTGACTTTCTGGGCCAGAGGATTCCACCTCTTCCAGAGTAGCCACCAGCCAGACAAGCAGTCGCCGTAGTTGGTGAGGTCTGTCTCATCCCGGCTCCCCACGTCGATGGCAATCACCACCTTCGCACCCATGGACCGCGCAACATCAGCTGGTGGGAAAGAAGGAAGCATCAGTGCCGGTGCTGCCAACCCTGGTGCTGCTCGAACAAAGCTCAAGTACATAACCTGACATCGCACCTACCACGAGAGTCTCTGAACAGCCTCGGAGAGAGGAGACCTCATGGCTCTGTGAAGCCCCCCCAAACGAGGTGGATGCTGGGCTCTGCTCTCAAGTAACAAGGGACAGGATGAAAGGAAATGGCCTTCAGTTGTGCCAAGGAAGGTTTAGTTTGGATATTAGGAGAAATTTCTTTACTGGAAAAGTAGCGAAGCCCTGACAGAGTCTGCCCAGGCCAGTGGGGGAGTCTCCAGCCATGGAGGGCTTCAAAAAACATGTGGCTGTAGCACTTTGGGACCTGGTTTAGTTGGCACGGTGGGGCTGGCCTGATGGTTGGACTGGATGAGTTTAGAGGTCTTTTCCAACCTCAATGGCTCTATGACCCTGAAAACACTTGCAGCAACCCTGCTGAGAGACCATTCCCCACTCGGGGAGGCTCCTACCCTACCTGCTCCATTTTATACCTCTCCTTGAACATTGTGTTCAGTTGTGGGCANAAATGGCTGGATTCAATGATCCAATGGGTCTCTTCCAACTTGGTGATTCTATGATTCTATGAATAGTGAGATCCCAGCGTGCTGCCCACTCCACACTGACCAAGCCCCACCATAAGCGAAGGGTGAGCTCCCATTTTTGAACTGCTGGTGAGCAGCACTCATGGGGAACTTTTTGCCCTGGACTGGTGGGATGACCTGAGTGCTCCGATACCACATTCCCACCAGAACCCATGTGAGGGCAGCAATAAAACTGGACAGCAGGGAGCAGGGAAGAGGAGGTGAGACACACACAGCTCGAGTGCACAGCTACACGTTAGGTAAAACATGGAAGAGCAAATTAAACCCGCATTAATTCCATCTCATGCAGCAATTCTGAAGAAAACAAAAGATCTGGGGAACCCATGGAGAGAACAAGTGGCAGTGGCCTCAAAGGAGACAGCCAGCAGCATCGGGGTCAGCCCTGCAGATGGAGGGTGATAAAGGAAAGGAGCAGCACAGGAACCAGGCAGCAAGGAGAGGCTGCGAGGACTTCCAGCTTTGGAATCCAAGAGAAAGATTCATATTTGGAAGTGGGAAAGAAATGAAACAAGGCTTCCTACTTGAAGGTCAGTAAAAGGACAAGCTGAAGCCTTTGGATACAAACGAAGATGTAGAGAAGCACCACGGGAGAGAAGCGAAGCGCACACACCTCACAGAGTGAATCTATATTACTCCCACACCCCCAGAGTCCAAGATAGTTGGAGTTTCCAGAATAGTTATGCGTAGGAAAACCACAGCTCTGAAGAACCAATTTAGATGCTCAATTTAGACACTTGTTTAAATCAGGTTTGTGCTGTAACTTGGATTTAACCTCCTTGCTCGTTCAGCCTCTTGCATCTTTTCCACCCAGCACTACCACACGCGTGCTCTTTGCCCTCTCCAAGATGGGCAGGTGGAGAAGGTGTTTCAGTCAGCAAAGTCACCCTTCGGCTTACAGACACAAGCAGAGAGGGTCACAGGTAGATTTTGGCGTCTATTCTGCATTATTTCCATCTCTGGCTTTTTTTGGCAAACAGAATCACGGTGGAAAAACATAGTCTGGGTTTCTCTGGAATGTGTAAATGACTTGGGTTGCTCAGATGTGGAGTCCCCAACTTCAATTCTTTCCTCTTTATTTCTACACAGTTATATCACAAACTGCAAGGGCACCACACATCTCTCTTCCGCCTTAGCCCCCTCCCCACAGTGATAACGCTGACACAAACGCCACCCCAGGCACACATGAGTGAACCCACACACCTTGGGACACCTTGGGCCCTTTCAGGTTCAGTGCTCAGAGCACCCCAAACTCCACATGCCCCTCGACCACCACCTGATTCCACCTGCTAGCAGCTATCGAGGTGCCAACACCCACCAGCTGAACCCTTCCAGCTCTGCGTGACTCCAGTCTGAGCAGCACAGAGTCAAAGCTGCTGCTTTCTCAGAACTGTCTCTTCTTCAACTGACACTTCTTGAAAAGAAACTCAAAGACAGACTGTATGTTTGCAGTTTAATTTCTGCCCTCTTCTTTCAGTGAGCACTAAAATAAATTCAAAATTAGCTTGGAATTCCATGTTCAGAATACGATTATTAGGAAAAACTTTGTAACAAAAACCAGTCTTAGTAAAGCCGCAATGAAGCAAACACCTAAGCAAACCAGGACTCCCGGGAACCACCATGAGACTAAAGGTGTCTGAAATATTTCTCCTTGTTTCCTTTTGGGGTTTTTTTGGAACAGAAAAAGAGGACAAAGTTCTGCCGGGGTTGTGCTCCTGGTAACGTTTTCCCAAGACGTGCACCTACCGGGCAGGTTGTTGATGTAGCCTCCATCCATCAGGAGGTGCCCGTCCTTCGGGTCGCAGAGGGGCGGCATGTACCCAGAGAGGGACATGCTGGCACGGACGTACCTCCACAGGGAGCCTGCAGGAGCGAGAGGGAGGGAACGGCAACGTTAACAGCTGCCACGGAGCAGGGTCGGCTTCCGCACTTGGTAAAATAACCGGGAGATGGAGGCTCTCCTGAGAATACCCTTAGGAAGTTATTAAAGCAGTTCATTATTTTTTATACTGTAATCTTGGCTAGAGGGGGAAAAAAAAAGAATACCAGCCATACCACCAGGCAAAAGCTCGGAAACATCAAGTTTTAGCCCATGCCTCATCTTTATTGCTTTCAAGTTGATTTCAGCACATGCCTGGCTGCAGGGATCTCTGGTGCTTTGTTGGGCTTAGGCTGATAAGGAAAGGAAAAGGCTTCTCCTGGGGACTGATAGAAGTGCAGTTAGAGCTGTTATGTTCTACAGAGATCCCCAAACCCAGACTCGTAGTGGGAGCTGAACGTGAAAAATACGTGTTGTAGAAGTCCCAGCAGGCAGCTTTCCCTGCTCTGTAATAAGCAAAAGTTTTTACTTGTAAAATCCGTGCAAGTGCCTGGTGGGGATCTTCTCCCTTCTAGGCCATTTCTGTTTCTGGTGCTGCAAGGAAGACCATTATCATCTCTTAAGCCATTAGAAAGTTTAATCAAGTAGGAATTGATTGGATCTGTTTCCTGTAAAATATTCTGCTTTAAGGCTCTTATTTACTGATTCAGCTCTTAACATTTGCATCAGTTGAATTGAGAAGATGTTACAGCTCCAATGAGGCCAAGAGTCTCGGCTGAGAAGCGAATCTTTAAAATATCAAAAATAAATAGAACTCACAGTGTTAGTTCACTTCTCAGTAATTAACTGCTCGGTTCTTCAAACAGAAATTCTTTGCAGCAAAGTGGGAATTGATTTTCTCTTTTCTTTTAAAACACAGAGCTGCTCTGTTTCTAATTATACCTTAAGCACTCCTGCTGTTTACACAGGTCAATACCAGCACATTTGGGTTTATTACTCATAGTTTTAGTTGAGTTGGGATTTGCACCCAAGAAAAATGTTGACTTCTTGTGTTACGCCCCAAAAACTCAAGATGGGACACAGGAGCAGTTGAGAATTCCCTTCCCCTCCTTTCAGTGAACTCGGGAGACGACCAGAAACCCTCTCCAGCCAATTTCTAACTTTACACTGGGAGAAGCAGCGGGACGGAGGGAGCTTCCTGACCTCGGCTGGCTTAGCCTGCTGCAGAATGGCCACAAAACCTCTAAGAAAGGTTAATCCTTTCCCTGTTTGCTTTAGGTCCCGTGGTTGTCCTCAGTGAAAAAAGCCCCAGCTGCGGCCACCCAAGGCGATATCTGGGGCACCTGAAGGTTTGTGCTCTTTGCTGAAGCCTGAGTCATGGCACTGTTGCCCCAAATAGACTAAAGCAAGTGTCTCACAGGGCGGCCACCGCGTCAGACAGCAGGGCAGACACCTCAGATCTTTCCCCTCTGTTCAGTCAGTGTGAAGTATGATACAGTTTTCTACCAGAGAAACAAAAGACCGGCCACAAATGAGAACCTGACCCAACTGCTGCTGAGACAGCACCTCGAATCCTGTGTTCAGTTCTGGGCCCCTCACCACAAGAAGGATGTTGGGTCTCTTCCAACCTGGTTGTTCTATGATTCTATGATGCAGGCACAGGAGTCTCTGTGCAATCTCAGCTTTGTTTATGGGGAATTTAAATCTTAAAATGTTTTGGTTGCATTAGGACTGATTTATGGCTACAACACCTGCGCTTCACGGGTTCTTTTAAGGAAACAGAATGGTGTCAATGGACTCATTTTCTCTCTAAACAGTGAATAAAGCATCTCATTTAATTTCTTTCCAACAGCTCTGTTCCTTGTTAGCTGTGTGCAATGACAGTTTGGTGAGCAGCAAATACTAAGCAGGAGAAAAAAAAAAAAAAGGAAGAGACATTTAAAAGGGCAGGAAAGTTCCAGGAACAAGAGGTGACACTGAAGTCTTGCCTCACTTATGACCTGCTGCTGGAAAAGGCCACCTGCCCACTCACCGTCTGTGTGGACCCTCATTGCGGAGGCAGTGATGTCGGTTGTGATAGTGAAGTAAGGGATCCACAGATCCTGCAACAGAGGATGACCCAATTTTACTAAATCTGTAACCTTGCACTTAAACGAAACTGCAAGCTTAACACAAACCAAAGCAACCACCTCTCTATCTTTACAGACAGCACTGCAGACACAAGCGGCTGCCTGGATGGAAAAAAAAGCCGTTAGCCCCGTGTTTAAAGTTCACCGACTTGTTTCTTACACAAACATTTCATGTAGAACCAAGGCAGACAAAAATCCTTATTTCCTTTCTCTAATAGCAAGAAATACTTGTTCTAGAAGAGGATCCAGCACACGCTGCAGCCCAGAAACCTCATCACTCAAACCAGGAGTTCACATTCTTTCCGATACCTGGTTTTCTTCCAGATGAAGAGGACGGTTGGTCTGATACTAACTCACATCTAAAGAGATTCCCGAGGCTGCTTATTGCTTGAGGAAGGGAAGACTCAACTTTTATGTATGTGCTGCTTCTCTACAGCTCTAAATACCTGCTGCTCATATCTCCTCTGGAGATGTGGCACTAAGCTGGAAAGACCTCACCCAACGTGCCATCCTTGCATTTCACTCCACTGTTTCCATGACATGGATCAAGCCTTCCATAATCGTATCCACCGTGGATGGGCACGCAACCATTCAGTTCCCCGGACCCCAACCTAAGGCTTTAGTAGGCAGCACCTTCCTGATCTCAGTTCCTGAGATATCACAGTCCAAGACAGAGAGAGGGAAGAGTGAGAGTTACTGTCTCTTGACTAAGTGATGTTCCGTTTGTACCCTGGGGTGACGAAAGGGTCATTTCCGTAGGAGAGGCAAAGAGACGCTGCTGAGAGCCAGAGCTGCTTAAAGCCAGAGAGCACAACAATGTTTTGCAGTGTTTCCTACAGGAACAAGGAATCCTGCAAGGCAGATCCTCAAGATGACCCCAGTGCTTGCTCAAGATAATGTAGAGCAAAACAGCAGCAAGGGCTGCGGTACATACCCTACGCAATAAGCAGGATGATACACAAAACGAATGGCCCAGCCAAGTTCTTTACAAGTTTATTCAAGATGGGCTACACCAAACCAACATGCCCTGCTCCCGGCAGGGAATGTTCTCCTCTTTGTTTCAGCCATGCCTGCACTCACATAGAATCATAGAATCACCAGGTTGGAAGAGACCCACTGGATCATCAAGTCCAACCATTCCCATCAATCACTAAACCATGTCCCTTGGGACCTCATCTACCCGTGCCTTAAACATCTCCAGGGAAGGTGAATCAATCACCTCCCTGGGCAGCCTGTTCCAATGCTAAGACATCCCAGAAGACAGGAAAGAAGAATGGGAAGGTGGTTTCCCAGCTGCATAAGAGGGTGTTGGAGAGAGGGTGGTTTTGGACAGTCTCCAGAATGTCCAGTGGAAGGGCAGCCTGCACAGGGGAAGGAGAAGGACTTGTCCAAACAAACTGAACTTACACCCAGAGATCACCAGCTGACAGCGAAGTTAAATCAGGACTGAGGTGGTAAACCTGCCTTCCCATCCAGCCACTCTCTGCTCACGGGACGAGGCGTCTGGGTTTCTCTAGCATCACTTTGATGTGACTTAAGCAAAACAGGGTTTGGATTCCAGCTATCAGTCTGCATGGAGCAGCATTCCCTCTGTGACCCGTCTGTGTGCGTGGTGTAAGCTCCTGTGCTGTTCCATACAAAACTCCGTACTGCCAAGGAAGAGGTTTTTTTCCTATCGAGTTTAATCTCTTAAGCAGCTTAGTGAGATGGTGGAACTGGGGAGGACGAACAGATGCTGCACAAACATTGCAACCCATCTGGTACAAATGCCATAGGAGGGCGGATGAATAGAGTGTGACTACAAGAGTATTAGGGGTGATTCTCCAAGCTAAAGATATTCCAGGGATTGCAGTTCTCACTGCATCAGCCCCATTTTAATAAAAAATAAAGTAATGGAGAAAAAAAACCTCTATCTGACACTTGCTTTCCTATTCATGCAGACACAAGCACAAAGGATACTAAACTGAGACCTATTGCGCCGTAATAAAGGCTGCACTTCTCAGATATCATCTCATTTACATCGGGGACAGAGCATAATTCAAGACTGAAATGGGACTTGATAAAAGTCTTTTCTGATTCCTCACACTTGAGCCTCCACCTGAGAGGACCTGAAAGAAAAGTTTGTGCTTCTGGCATGGGGATAAAAATCCCAGAGCCTGGTGCTCTCCCAGGACGGGTAATTTCCAAGGAGCAGTAACTGCACCTCTTGAGAAGCATCTTTCAAGCCCCCTGCCCTGGATTTCTGTGCACGTTCCTGGAAGAACTGGCACAGGCTGATGTTCTCTCATGCAGCACCTTGAGCAGCAGTCGTGGGGGTCCTGGCAAGCAGGGCTGCACCACCACCACTGCTGCTGGGAATCACCAAACACTGATGTTACCCAGGCTGGGAGAGAGAAAATGTATGAGACAATGGAAACCTCCCTTTCCATGTCAGAAATAAGTGCTCGATGTAAGTGTTTCTGCCCCCTGGCTGGGATGCAGAAGAGGGAGGAGGGCAGGTGTGGGGAGGCATCCCGGAGGATCTGGCCTGGTGCTTCCTTAAGCTTCTACAGAGACACATGGACCAGTGCCCACTCCAGCCCCTCGACTAGTAAGCTCTCAGGTTCTGCTCCCACTACTGTGGATCTTCCCAAGAAGGACTAGTTGTGGCCAAGCATGTAAACACAATCTTTGTTTGTAAGGTTTTAATTAACTCCTGTCGCTTGGTATTCCCAGGTGGAAATCGCTGCCAGCCACCTGCCTCAGAAAACACGCCAATTACTGAGAAAAGACTGATCTGTTGGCAGGTTTGATTGCTTCAAAATAACACTTTGAGAAAATGAGGGTGGGGAGGCCCTGGCCCAGGTTGCCCAGAGCAGGGGTGGCTGCCCCATCCCTGGAGGGGTTCAAGGCCAGGTGGGATGGGGCTTGGAGCCCCTGATCCAGTGGGAGGTGCCCCTGCTCATGGCAGGGGTGGGACTGGATGGGCTTTGAGGTCCCTTCCAACCCAAACCATTCTGTGATTCTATGATTTCTTCAAGGCTTTAATGGTCTCAGTTCGGCTTCTGTTACTCTAAAAGTTATTCTCTACACTTCAATTCTGTCTGTCTGGTGACAACTGGTTAAGCTGGGCTGATAACACACATTGCAATGAAGGGGAAACTGCCCCTTTCCTTGAAGAGCTACACAACATTTCTCTTTATCTCTCCGAATGAAACCTTCCAACGTGAAGAAATCCTCAGGCACAGGCTGAAGGTTTCTGTCCATTTCTCTTGGACAACAGCTTCCTGTAGCTGCAAGGTTAAACCAGATCATACAGTCAAAGCTGCTAAAAATCATAGGGAAGGAATCCACTGCATCTTATAGGGAAGTACAATAAATTGCTGAAATCAGGAGCAGCAACAGAGAGACTGGGGGAAGCTGGGGCCACCTCTGCTCAGAGGAAATTTCCTTCCACTTTGCTACTCTCTCCTCCTCAGAGCTCTGCTCAGCANCAGAGATCACCAGCTGACAGCGAAGTTAAATCAGGACTGAGGTGGTAAACCTGCCTTCCCATCCAGCCACTCTCTGCTCACGGGACGAGGCGTCTGGGTTTCTCTAGCATCACTTTGATGTGACTTAAGCAAAACAGGGTTTGGATTCCAGCTATCAGTCTGCATGGAGCAGCATTCCCTCTCTGACCCGTCTGTGTGCGTGGTGTAAGCTCCTGTGCTGTTCCATACAAAACTCCGTACTGCCAAGGAAGAGGTTTTTTTCCTATCGAGTTTAATCTCTTAAGCAGCTTAGTGAGATGGTGGAACTGGGGAGGACGAACAGATGCTGCACAAACATTGCAACCCATCTGGTACAAATGCCATAGGAGGGCGGATGAATAGAGTGTGACTACAAGAGTATTAGGGGTGATTCTCCAAGCTAGAGATATTCCAGGGATTGCAGATCTCAGTGCATCAGCCCCATTTTAATCAAAAATAAAGGAATGGAGAAAAAAAATCCTCTATCCGACACTTGCTTTCCTATTCATGCAGACACAAGCACAAAGGATACTAAACTGAGACCTATTGCGCCGTAATAAAGGCTGCACTTCTCAGATATCATCTCATTTACATCGGGGACAGAGCATAATTCAAGACTGAAATGGGACTTGATAAAAGTCTTTTCTGATTCCTCACACTTGAGCCTCCACCTGAGAGGACCTGAAAGAAAAGTTTGTGCTTCTGGCATGGGGATAAAAATCCCAGAGCCTGGTGCTCTCCCAGGATGGGTGATTTCCAAGGAGCAGTAACTGCATTTCTTGAGAAGCATCTTTCACGCCCCCTGCCCTGGATTTCTGTGCGCTTTCCTGGAAGAACTGGCACAGGCTGATGTTCTCTCATGGAGCACCTTGAGCAGCAGTCGTGGGGGTCCTGGCAAGCAGGGCTGTGCCACCACCAACACTGCTGGGAATCACCAAACACCGATGTTACCCAGGCTGGGAGAGAGAAAATGTATGAGACAATGGAAACCTCCCTTTCCATGTCAGAAATAAGTGCTCGATGTAAGTGTTTCTGCCCCCTGGCTGGGATGCAGAAGAGGGAGGAGGGCAGGTGTGGGGAGGCATCCCGGAGGATCTGGCCTGGTGCTTCCTTAAGCTTCTACAGAGACACATGGACCAGTGCCCACTCCAGCCCCTCGACTAGTAAGCTCTCAGGTTCTGCTCCCACTACTGTGGATCTTCCCAAGAAGGACTAGTTGTGGCCAAGCATGTAAACACAATCTTTGTTTGTAAGGTTTTAATTAACTCCTGTCACTTGGTATTCCCAGGTGGAAATCGCTGCCAGCCACCTGCCTCGGAAAACACGCCAATTACTGAGAAAAGACTGATCTGTTGGCAGGTTTGATTGCTTCAAAATAACACTTTGAGAAAATGAGGGTGGGGAGGCCCTGGCCCAGGTTGCCCAGAGCAGGGGTGGCTGCCCCATCCCTGGAGGGGTTCAAGGCCAGGTGGGATGGGGCTTGGAGCCCCTGATCCAGTGGGAGGTGCCCCTGCTCATGGCAGGGGTGGGACTGGATGGGCTTTGAGGTCCCTTCCAACCCAAACCATTCTGTGATTCTATGATTTCTTCAAGGCTTTAATGGTCTCAGTTTGGCTTCTGTTACTCTAAAAGTTATTCTCTACACTTCAATTCTGTCTGTCTGGTGACAACTGGTTAAGCTGGGCTGATAACACACATTGCAATGAAGGGGAAACTGCCCCTTTCCTTGAAGAGCTACACAACATTTCTCTTTATCTCTCCGAATGAAACCTTCCAACGTGAAGAAATCCTCAGGCACAGGCTGAAGGTTTCTGTCCATTTCTCTTGGACAACAGCTTCCTGTAGCTGCAAGGTTAAACCAGATCATACAGTCAAAGCTGCTAAAAATCATAGGGAAGGAATCCACTGCATCTTATAGGGAAGTACAATAAATTGCTGAAATCAGGAGCAGTGACAGAGAGACTGGGGGAAGCTGGGACCACCTATGCTCAGAGGAAATTTCCTTCCACTTTGCCATTCTCTCCTCCTCAAAGCTCTGCTCAGCATTGCCCTCAGCCCCACGGTGCACTATCCAACCCACAGCTCACCCCACAGTAACCAAGAGAAGACCTTGCTTAGTACCACCGAGAAGGTCTCGGGGGTTGCATAAAGGCAGCTCCTCAGCTACGTCCAAGCAAGAGGAGAGGAGCTGGTTTAATCATCACACAGTCCCGTGATGTCCTACCAGGCCCTGCTGGAAGCAAAGATAGGAGCTGGAGGGCTTCCGACAGGGATATGCATGATTGAAAAGCTGAGAGCGTGGCTGGTGCTGCCCGAAAAACACAACAAAAATAATTCCAGTCTCAGAAGCGCTTCTCACAGTAAAACCTGCCTGTTCCCAGCAGCATCCCCTCTGCACAGCAAGAGGCTATTTTAAGCCGCATGATGATTAATCACTTAATTCATACTTGCATTGGCGAATGGCTTAGATTATTTTTCATCAACATATTTAAAGTATATATAGTGCTAATTTGCTACATAATCTTCCATCACGAGGATTCCAAACACAGGGATAATCAGGTTAAAACTGCAAATGAGGTAAGGCTGCAAGAATACCCAAGTGACCTCTGAGCATGATGATCTAGGGAGACAACGATCAATAATGTGCTTTACAAGTCAATTTACAAGTTGTTGTTGCTGAGGGACAGAAGATGGTGGGACTCTGAATGCAGCCACAGCTCAGGCAGGACACCCACCATCTAGGAACTACTAGAGGTCACCACGTGCAGACAGGGAAACCACACGCTGATGTTACGGCAGGTTTCATAAACCCTCACTCTAGCTTCACAGAATCACAGAATCACCAGGTTGGAAAAGATCCACTGGATCATCAAGTCCAACCATTCCTATCAATCAATAAACCACAACCCTCAGCAGCTCGTCCACCTGGCCCTTAAACACCTCCAGGGAAGGCGACTCAACCACCTCCCTGGGCAGCCTCTGACAGTGCCCAAGGACACTTTCCATGAAATTTTTTTGCCTAATGTCCAGCCTGAATCTCCCCTGGTGGAGCTTGAGGCCATTCCCTCTAGTCCTGTCCCCTGTCACTTGGGACAAGAGCCCAGCTCCCTCCTCTCTACAACCTCCTTTCAGGTAGTTGGAGGTCTCCCCTCAGCCTCCTCTTCTCCAGTCTAAACCCCAGTTCCCTCAAAGGGCCTGCTCTCCAGCCCCTTCCCCAACTTCATTGCTCTTCTCTGGACTCGCTTCAAAATTAAAAGAAGCCAAGTCCATTGCTACCTTCTTCAAGACCTCCTTCTGCAGTGCCCCAAGGGTCTCTTGAACCTAATTAGCAGAAAATAACAGTAAGACAGTCTCAACAGTTCTGCTTCAGTGACACTTTTATTCTGCTTGGAGAAGAGAAGGCTCTGAGGAGACCTTATAGTGACCTTCCAGTACCTGAAGGGGCTACAAGAAAGATGGGGAGGGACTGTTTACAAAGGCTTGGAGTGATGGGACAAGGGATGATGGGGATAATCTGGAGAGGGGCAGATTTAGACTGGACTTAAGGAGGAATTTCCTCACTGTGAGGATGGGGAGGCCCTGGCCCAGGTTGCCCAGAGCAGGGGTGGCTGCCCCATCCCTGGAGGGGTTCAAGGCCAGGTTGGATGGGGCTGGGAGCCCCTGATCCAGTGGGAGGTGTCCCTGCCCATGGCAGGGGTGGGACTGGATGGGCTTTGAGGTCCCTTCCCACCCAAACCATCCCATGATTCTATGACACAATTTAACTTCTCTCAGCCAACAGGATCCTTTTGTCAATCAGAACAGAAGTAGCTACAATCAACTTGTGTTTTCTAAATCCACCAAAATGAAAGAACAGGTTCCTTCCTATATCCACCTAACGTCACATTCACAGGTTTAACACATTTTCAGCAATCCCACAGACCCACATCCCAAATCAGCAGGGAAGAAAGCTATTTCTGCTGCAACTGAATACCGCAACACCGGTGACTGTACATCACGTGAATAAGCAACCTACCTCTATCTGTTTGTCTTTGAAGATGTTGTTGATGCTGTGGTTAAAAGATGTTCCAGAAAACATAGAGGTTATTGGATAGGTCAAGTCTAGAATGGTTTTCATTGAGTTATTCACCTAAAAAAAATAAATGGAGAAATAAAAAGCATTTCAAAGGTAAATATATGCAAGAATCCCTATTATATTCATTAATGTGTGCAATTCAAGAGATATTATATTCTCAATTCTACAGCCAACAACACTGGAAGAGTTGCTGTTGTAAGCACAAAAATTTTCATGGGGACAGAAATAAAGCTACGAAAACTACACCCAGTAACTCCTTGTGTGGTGCCATGCACTGAACCCAACGAGCAGCGAACTCCAGAGCCAGTTTGCAATAAGGCGGTGGGAGAACCTACGGCTTTATCGCTTCCCTTCTGTTCACAAACCCAAACAGCCCCCTAGAGCAGCGTGAGCAAGCATGTGCCTCTGCCCTAACAAAAGCATGCGAATGGTGCAGCTTAATTCTTGATTTCTTTTAATAAAGATACTATTAATTATCTCCCTCTCTGTTATCCTTCTGAGCTGAATTTCAACTTGTTTAAAGCTTCCTACAGGGTATGTGCGGTTCACCTGCACGGAAAAGAACTCACAACTCTGTAGCATAGGAATTGATGGAAACATTTGTGCATCTCATCTCATTTCTGGATCACACCAGATTTGTCTTCCAGTCTGAAGCCTTTTTTTAAATTGTGATCACATATTTGTGAGCCCCTGGGACCGCAGCAAGGTTCAGTCACTTTAAAGAGGTTCAAACACACATCCTGTGTATTAAGATCAATTATTTGTCATTCCCCAAGCGAGTTCCTGTGCTCCACCCTGTCGCGGGGTAGCCAGCATGAGGATATGCTCAAATACTCAAATAATACAATCGAGATGGTAACTATGATCTATCAGGCCTTATTACTATATGAGGACAGATTTTTCCTGCACTGCTTGATATAACAGATGTTTTAAGATTTAACAAAACCACTCCCGGTATTTTTGTCTTCTGTTCTTAATAATCTCAACTACAAAATTCCATCTGCAAGGCAACCAGAGGGAACGCTTCAGCTGGCTCACCAGGGAAGAGTAACCTACTACTGGAAGCAGAGAAATCCAGTGACTGGAACCATGCAAAGCAGCCGATCGGGTTCTAAGGGTGCAAGCAAGAAGCACCCTGGCAGCCCAACACCATCTATGAGCCGCCACAGGCTGGAGGGTGCCCAGAACAGGTTCTCTGCTGAACGTCATCAACTCAACTTAAGAGACAATCTTTGCACATGCACTAATGTCCAATCTGCAATGAACCTCTGAATTATTTAGGATTTACTGTGCACTTCAAGGCTGCTTCAGCTCGTGTTCCCTTTTGCTGCATTAATCACAGTGACCAAAGCTCCTTCCACCTGAGGACCGGACCAGGTCACATTGCTAATCTCCTCTGGGCAGGAGGTTCTTTTCCTATAAAGGAAAGAACCTGCCTGCTCTTCATGCCAGTTTGGCAACGTTTGCGTCCTCATCTCAGATTTTGTGTTTGTGGGGATCTGTTCTTGTAGTTGTTGTTTTACAGGAGGATCTGGCATACAAACAAAATAACAGAGTGTAGGATGCAAAGCGATTTTACAAACACTACATCTAACTCCAGTGAGTCTCTACCAACCTGGTTATTCTATGATTCTATGGTGCTATGATGCTCTCCTCTGACCTCTGCAGCTACAGGACCATTTGCGGACCCCATCACGCAGGCATCGCACCCTTCCTCACCGACCCTGAGTTGCTGCACGCTGCCACCAGGCTCCCCTGCAGCGCTCCCAGGTCATCCAGGTCCCACAGGGGCCATGGGTGCAGGATGGCAGAGAACAGCACTTCTTCCTCAAAATCCATGTAGTGGATCAAGAAGAATATTGGGTCTGATAGCAGCTCAATCTTCAATCTGACCCAAGCTGCCTCCCGGGCTGAGCTGGCCAGAAACCAGCACGACTGAGAAAACAAGTGATGAATTTTTGGCCAGATCAGCTCTTTAAACCACAGCATCTCCCAGTGCAGGAACACAGCAGCAGAATCTCATGACTGCGACCTCAGAAACCCCCACATTTATTTTAGCTGTCATGCAAACACAGACAGCAGCCGGCTGCAGCATCCTACCCAGCGATCCTCAATTCTCATTAAGGGAAGCATTTGAGCTACGCGTTCCCACAACCTTATTTGCTTCAGCAACAGAATACTCCATTCTTTGTGAAATATTTATACTTTGAAATATTAGTTCTCCAATTAAAAAAACCAAGACTGTTTGTTTGTCTTGCTGGTTAAACACAGGTACAGAACACACTCACAGGCAGTACAGAGTAACTTAGCCGATTGGTAATTTTCACAACCCTCTATATTTTGACAAGAGTAATTTATTTCTTTCCTGCTTCATTAGATCCAGAAAACACATTCTATTAAAAACATCCCTTCTTCCAGCCCTGAGCGTAAAACTAAAGACATGCCAATATCTTAAAAACACAGAAAAGAGAAATAACTGCAGGACAAAACCAGCGTTTACTTTGATGGCTTTAAAAGATAAATAAATATTGAGTTATATAATCCATCCCAGCAAAGACATTTCAAAATCCTCCCATGGGCTACAAAAGCCAGGCTGCAAGGTTTTGCAGAAAGAGCGCTTGGCAATAACCTTCAGCAGCAAAAGCTTGCAGGCTTTGGAGGAGCAGAATCAGCAGCTCCTGGAGCAGGGAGGGCTCAAGCCTTTGTGCAGAATGTTGGCTTAACGGAGGATGCTCCCCAGAGCATCCCTTGCGGCGCTCTGACTGCGAGGCTGTTCCGCAGGACAGCAGGGATGTCCTGCTGCTTTTGGACACGGCATTTGGGGCTAATCTGCTGGATCTCTCATCTTGCTCGTGCTTGGTCCCTTCCAGTGGATCTTCTATGAAACCTCAAACCTCCCTGCTATCACACACAGAGCTGGCGCTCACAGAGAAGCCGCTCTCCTGGCTCAGTCTACAGTCGCTGCAAAACAATACAAGAGAAAACAGCTCAGAATAGCCACAGTTAAAAAGATTTATCATCCCTCGAGCTACTTTGTACATTAGCTGTGATCTGAACTTGGAGAGAGGGTTTTCATGGCAATTTACAATGCTGGACTGGGCTGTCAGGAGAGAAAAGGCCTTCAAACAGAGCTGTCTTTGCTTTCTTCATTCACAAACCCTTGAACAATTTCTGGCTTGGACCTGGCAAGTTTGAGAGAGCACTCATGAAAAACATCAAGTAAATCTATTCTTCATTAATAGATGAAATGTTTGCTCTAACAGAGGCTGCTCGCCTCTCCTCCAGCTCCTTATTTGCAGATTTCACAGTAGCAACGCCTGAAACAGCCCAAGGCTGGGCCAAACCTGCCTTTTCCCTTTGTGGAATGTTCTCTGAGCTTTGCCATTTGTGTCCAAAAATTAATCAATAGATTAAATGACCTCTTTTTCTCTTTAACTGTTTCTGGTAAAAGCAAGTGTGTTCCAGATTAGGCTGGTGAGCTCAAGAGCTGCAACGCTCGAAGTGAAGTCGGCTCCGATGGCAGCACAGCCTGGAGAAGCAGAGAACGCAGCATTTCCAGCTCTGCATCACCCCCTGTGCCGAAGAGATCTGACAAGTTAACAGAGAAGAGGAGATAATCCTCCAGACAGATGCACAAGGAAAATTCCATCCCTAAAGCCTAACCAAGAGCAAGGGAGAGAGGGCAGCCTCACACAGATTGCTGGAGGCTGGGAAAACATTGCAGGGAGGCAGAGCCCCTGCTCACCCTGCTCAGATGATGCTGTCCCGTAAGCACCATGTTCCTAAGATACAGCAAATTTCATTTCGAAGCCACAACAGATTAGAATTCGCTTGGGAAAGGTCAGAAGTGCACACGTAGCAACTATAGACTCCTAGTTCCCATAAAATCCGACATCTAAACAGACCCAGAGCTTAATCTAACTTTGAAAACTCCCTGTGCTGCCCTGTCAATAAGAAAAACAACATGAAAATGTGGTTTTCCCACAACCAATACAGAGTTGTAACCAGTAAATCCCAGGAATAATGCTAATCTGCACCTCCAGTCAATCTGAACACGTGCAGTCTGAGGCTAGTGCAATTTTTCCCCAACATCATATCAATTAAATTCACCCACAGAACCTTCCCCATCCTCGGTTCAGCTATGAAAATATGGTTTTGCTTGTATTAAATATTTAAAATTAAAGATGTCTCCTGAATGAGAGTGCCACCGCTCTGGAGTTCTCGGGGTATACCGTGAACTCCCCGTTTTGTATTTAGGTTAGAGAAGGATTACCTCTGTCAATCAGTTCCACTGAAAAATGACAGCATGTGAGAACGAAAGAGAGAAAATTATACAAAGAGAAACAAAGTTGTTGAGAGTTGGAAAGAAAACAGATTCCAGCACGTAAAAAGAGAAGATTAAAATAAAGATAAACACAGGCCAACACGGTTAAACAGCATCGCTTGACGTTTACAGTTGGACAGGACTTTGCGTGGAGCAAAGTCAAAGCCCCCTGCCTCCCCGGGTGCCCACGCCGCCTCCCAGCTCACTCCCGCAGTGCCAGGAGGGGCTTTTCCATCAGACACCAGGGGATGGGGGGGCTGTTCGAGCCCTGCTGAGGCTGGTGCTTCAGTTCATACCCTCCGCCTGAGGAGAGAAGCACGGCCTCCCCGGTGCTTACCGTGGCCCACTGCCGGGCTTTGATCCTCATCTGGTTGAAGCTGCGTTCTTCGGCGTACAAGGCGCTCATAAAAGCACCGATGGATGTCCCTCCGATCATATCAATGGGGATGCCGGCTTCAATCATTGCTCTGATAATGCCCACTTGGGAGCATCCCCTGTCCAAGAAAAGACAAAGAGATATTATCAGACAAACAGATATTATCAGACAAACGACCGCTGAAAGGACATACAACTAGGAATGGACTCAAGCGTGCTCGAGGTGAACTGCCCTCTGTGGCTAAACAAGCCTCAGTGCCAGAAAAAGATGTCAAGGATGCAGAAATCTCCAAACGGGCTCCCTGAGGATCCCAGGAAACACAGACCACCCAGCCGGGCTTCAGCGTGAGGTGGCGATACAGAAACAACAGCCAGGAATCAAGGTGGTGGACATGCACGGGAGACGTTAACATGGCTTGAAGGAAAAATCTGCTGGGGTTCTTCCAAAGCAGCCACGAACGGCTGAGTTTCAGAGACTGTCCCACAAGAGACTTTTCCACTGACTCGTCAAAGAAACTCAGCCAGCCTGCGGCCAGGGGATGGGTCTACGCATGGGCAAGAATGAAGATGGAAAACAAACAGCAAGAAGAGACAAACAGCAATGAAAAGGCATGAGGTGAAAAGGCAGGAGGTTTGTTTGGCGCACGGACCCAGGAAAGGGGCAGATGGGAGGCAGTGCTTGAGGGCGGAACAAATTCCTTCAGGAAGGTAAATCTACAATCCTCCTTGAATTCAAGAAGTCCAGAAGGACCTCAGGGCAATGATGAAGTCAAGTGATAAGGACAGATGAACCTCAGTGCTGCTGGACAAAGAGAAAAGCAGAAACAGCAATGCCCCCGCAGTGATGAGCTCTTAACCCCTGCTCCCACACGGAGGGTTTGGAACCACTGAGGAGACTGAGCAAAATTAACCTAGTGCTCAGTGGAAATTCAGAAGGCAAATCAAAGAAACCAAAATAAAACAGAAAACATAAGAAGACACATCCAGGACACACCAGCATTTTGAAAACTGCAAGGAAGCTCAGGCTTCTCAATAAAAAGATAGAGCAGAACTAGAAAATGAGAGAGAGAGAAGCGAAAAAGACAACCAGAATACGGACAGGACTTCAGGTGAGCAAAACCAGACTCAAATCACAGACTGGGGAAGGTATTTTCATTGCTCTCTACAACTACCTGAAAGGAGGTTGTGGAGAGGAGGGAGCTGGGCTCTTCTCCCAAGTGACAGGGAATAGGACGAGAGGGAATGGCTTCAAGCTCCACCACGGGAGGTTTAGGCTGGACATTAGGAAAAAAAATTTCACAGCAAGGGTGATTGTGCACTGGCAGAGGCTGCCCAGGGAGGGGGTTGATTCACCTTCCCTGGAGGAGTTTAAGGGACGGGTGGACAAGGTGCTGAGGGACGTGGTTTAGTGATTGATGGGAATGGTTGGACTCAATGATCCAGTGGGTCACTTCCAGCCTGGTTGTTCCATGATTCTATGATATTTACTGACAGGAGCCACAACGGGCCAGGCAAATCACCAGGAAGAAGGTTTAATTTAAAGGATTTACGCACACATACACCCCTCTATCTAACACACAAACTGAGGAACCCACTGGGACCACACGCTAAGAGGTCAAATCACAATTGGATTTAAATGTGGACTGGATGAATCAAAGGCACCAGACTGCCAGTGGCTGTTGAATGTGGGAAATGGAGATGCAACCTCATGTTTGGGAAGCTCAGAAGCTGCTAGTGGGGGCAAACACTCATTTTGGAAGCAATCGCTACTACCTGTCACCACATGGGAGAGCGTGGAGGAGGAACATTTAATCTGATCTAACAAACAGCGTTCTCCCAATGGGAGAGGGATCCCTGTCTGCTCTACAGAACCATTACAGAAACACAAAAACAGGCAGCAGAGCCAACTGCCTTCTTTATCGGGATAAAATCACAGCCTCTGGTTTCAAAGGCTTTGTCTAATTAACATCAAGTCAGTCAATCGGTTCATTCCACCTGGATGGATGCTTCACTGTCTTAGCCATATAGAGGTAAAAATCTTCCTTTTCCAACTTTCATCCCATTCTCCTTCCCCCCGCAGCTTGCTCTATCCCCATCCTCTTTCCCCTTGCTGTTTACAGCCTATAAATACTCACTAACAGCTGCCAAGGCCACCATAGGTGTCATTTGGACAAGCTATGCTGAACGCATTCTTTCCATTTAAATCAATCCCCTCCAGCTGCTGACGTGCTTTGGGACAGGTTCTGGGTTATACTGGTGCAAATGACTTCAATGACAGATCCACACTGGTGTAACCCAAGAGCAGAGAAGGGCTCATTTAGCTTTCCCCTCCAAATCCTCTTTCCTCTGCTGCTTTTCCATAAGATGCCAGAAGCTAAAAGAATTCTATTCTGATCCCTGCTGGAGGAGCCCATTGTTTTTAGGCTTTTAAATCGCAGCTATTTTTGCAGCCTGTTCCCTGTGCCAGGCACTCGCTGGGGCCTTATCCCTGCGTGTGAGGCACTGGCTGACACCAACGTTTCACTGAGGAACAGACCTCACAGCATCTAACCTGCTTTCTGGAGAAAGCCCACAGGTGGGTTTTTAAGTCCTGTAAAGCACGGGCTGTTTGAAACTGGCCACTCCAGACTGGATTCTCTCCTTTCTGATGAAACCACATCTCCTCATTCACATTCGTGCATCCATAAAATACAAGGGATCTGATGTGATCACTCAGGATTTGGTTTTACTTTGCTATAGGACGCCCTTGTATGAAGAACAAAAGATTCGTGAGGCCAAAACTTCAATCCTGGGGTCAGTTTTGGGTCCCTCACTACAAGTAAGACAATGAGAGGCTGGAGCATGTCGAGAGAAAGGAACGGAGCTGGAGAAGGAGCTGGAGCCCAGGGATTCTGAGAGTGGCTGAGGGACCTGGGGTTGTTTAGTTTGGAGAAGAGGAGGCTGAGGGACACCTCATCGCTCTCTGCAGCGTCTGTAAGGAGGCTGTGGGGAGGCGGGTGCTGGTCTCTGCTCCCAAGTAACAAGAGATAGGGTGAGAGGGAATGGCCTCAAGTTGTGCTGGGGAGGTTTAGATTGAATATTAGGGAAAATTCCTTTGCTGACCAAGTGGTGAAGCCTTGGCAGAGGCTGCCTAGGGCAGTGGTGGAGTCTCCATCCCTGGAGGGCTTCAAAAGCCTGTGGAAGTGGCACTTCAGGATGTGGTTTAGTCAACACAGTGGGGCTGATATTTGGACTGGAAAAACTTGCAGGTTTTTTCCAACCTTAATGATTCTATGACTCTATTACTATTACTCTCACTGGCAAGCCATCACCTCTATGCATCAATATCCAGCTAAACTTGTGACAGCTGAGTATCTCCAAACAAAGCAGTGATCTCAAAGCACTGACCTGCGAGATGGTAAAAAAGTATTTTTCTTGCTCAGAAAGTGACCTCCTATAAACTGCCAGACTAAATTACATTTCATTTATACACAGAATCACTAGGTTGGAAACGACCCACAGGATCATCGAGTCTAGCCATAGCATAACATAACTGCAAAGCTTCCAGTGCCCTGAATAGGAGCATTCATGACTGATCCTATTTGTGCAAATTAAAATCCTGAAGAAAGGCCCATGTGCCCAAACCCATGTTTCTCCAGGCACCACTCTGCCTCCTGAAAGACAGAAGTGGTTTCTTTCCTCTCCCCACCACTTCATCATTACCCCAGCAACTACTACTAGGTCTAACAAGGCCTCTTCTCCCAAGTGACAGGGGACAGGACGAGAGGGAATGGCCTCAAGCTCCACCAGGGGAGGTTCAGGCTCGACATAAGGAAAAAATTCTTCACAGAAAGGGTGATTGGGCACTGGCAGAGGCTGCCCAGGGAGGGGGTTGATTCACCTTCCCTGAAGGGGTTTAAGGCACGGGTGGACGAGGTGCTGAGGGACATGGTTTAGTGATTGATGGGAATGGTTGGACTTGATGATCCGGTGGGTCTCTTCCAAGCTGGCGATTCCATGATTCTACATGAAACTTCTCAACAGCTCCTCACTGTTGGTTCTCCCTTGGCCACGTCTTTGCAGCTCAGGGCCTCCGTAAGCACGGGCCGGCTGCCAAGGGAAGCTGCATGCCGGAGCCGGAGCCGTGCCAGGCAGCACACAGTCCACTCACTGACAACCTGCCCGTGCAGCAAGGAGAGCCAGAGTGGCAGCTCTCACACGCAAGGGGAAAAGGAACCGCAGCCAGGAGCTGCATCCCTATGAAAGGTCACAGTACCAGCACAGGAAAGAAAAAGCAGGGATCATGAGCTTCTTGTAATCCCAGGCACAGTTTCACAGGGGAGTAGGGCAAGCAGAGTATAAGGGACGATTGCTTAAGGCAACACTGTACATCACACCACAACCAGAGCGCTTGTGTGGAGCGGAGGAAGGGATGGGGAAATCTCTGGTGACCTGGCTGATACGGAGATGAATGTCACTTCCTCTGGAGGAAAGGAGGAGTCCATCTAGCTACAAGGATAGAGCATCTCCAAGGGGACGCACGGTGTGTTGTTGATGCTGCTCGTGCAGCTGTTCTTCACCTTAAAGCCACGTGACGGTGCTGCTGGATGGAGCGTCGCTCCTGACAGGATTCCTGCCTGGCCCCAGAACAGTGACAAGGACTCATGGCACCAAGGACAAGTGACTTAGGAGATTACTGTCAAATAACTTGCACCAGAACCCCAAGATTTGCCCAAGGAGGTCAGAATCTATATATTAACAAACCCTCTTTTCCATCGCATATCGCTCCCTAGGTTAGGCCTCATTTCATAGAATCATAGAATCACAGAATAACCAGGTTGGAAGAGACCCAGCTTCTGCCAGTGCCCAGTGACCCTTTCTGTGAAAATTTTTTTCCTAATGTTCAGCTTGAACCTCCCCTGGTGGAGCTTGAGGCCATTCCCTCTCATCCTGTCCCCTCTCACTAGGGAGAAGAACCCAGCTCCCTCCTCTCCACAACCTCCTTTCAGGTAGTTATAGAGAGCAATGAGGTCTCCCCTCAGCCTCCTCTTCTCCAGGCTGAACACCCCCAGCTCTCTCAGCTGTTCCTCATAAGGATTTATTAGTTCCCTTCACAGAGAGAGAGGAAACAGCTCCCACCAGCTCAAGGATGAACTGAAAATAAAAGCCATGCTCCATTTTCACCTGCCACTGCCTCGCAACCTGATCTGAGCCAGGCAAGTCATGGGCTGCTCTCTTCATCAGGCTCCCCGAAGCTCTGCATATCACACTGCTCCCCAAACTCATGCTCAATGTGTTTTAAAAGCCTCCAAAAGCAGCGCTGCATTTCCAAAATTCCAAGCACTTTTTGTTCTTTATTACTAATGGTCACAAAGAAACGACCAGGAAGCAAAGAGAGGGGCACCAGGGTTGAAGATGTGCTTCCTTGAAATAACCCAGCACAGCAGGCAGAGCACAGACCTTCTGGCAGAAGGAAAATTCCTGCCCTGGAGAGGAGCCCCTGCTTTCATCCCCTGGGGAAATGCCACTGGCACGTGACTGCAATGCATGAAGGCCAGAGCACAGCTGATAAAAGAAAAGTGCTTCTGCAAGACGGGCATGTGCCTGTTCCGCACGTGCCTCCCAGCACTCCTGTTTAGAGACAGCAGGCAGGAAGAAGCGAACGAAGCAGGACAGTTCAGATTAAAGCAGCAGCAGGATTGCAGGCTGTCCTCCACGCTCAGGGCAGGGCGCTGAAGAAAACACAATTAATATAAAATCTAGAGCCCCTGCACCAATAATCCCTCCACAAGCCTTGTTTAACACATCAATAGGATGTTGCCTGTCAGTGTTGGGGAGAACAAACACGATACCATGAGCACACAGAGAGGGGACACTTGTTTTTCAGACTGCAACTGACAGAGCAGCAAGGCTGCAGCTTGATCCCATCACACACACCCAAAGTTCACTCCAGGTTCTGGAAGGAAGAGAAAATACAGGTATTCGGCCTTAGTGTTTGATAGGAACGGTTGGACTCGGTGATCCAGTGGGTCTCTTCCAACCTGGATGTTCTATGATTCTATGATTCTTACCAGCCCTTCTCCTGACTGACCCACTGGGATGAAGGAGCTCTCACTGAACGCACTGAGGAGATGCTCTTCCCTTCAGCTAAATCCAGGCTTGAGATCACGGCTGCTGCAAAGCTCTAGCACGTCTCTAACACAAACCTCCCTGCAGCAGGACAAGCAGCTTGCAGCATGACTGCCCTGAGGTAGGAAATTGCCCAAGTAAGCAGAAAAATATAGAGAAATCACCAAGCAGACTTTACTGGCCCCACTAGAGCCTAACAAACCTGAATTAAGGCTCCCTCATAACTTTAAAATTCCTGAAGAAGCAAAGCTATAAAAATAAAAGCAGCTTTTTCTTCATACAACAGCTTTGATTCAAAGCACATTCTGAGCAGTTGTTTGATCACCCAGCTTAGAGGGTAACCGCAGATGGACAGTTATTTATTTTATCACCTCGAGCCCCTCAGTTGTGGAAGCACAGGAAGGACATGGAGCTGTTGGAGCAAGTCCAGAGGAGGCCACGGAGATTATCTGAGGGCTGGAGCACCTCCTGTACAAGCACTAGAGAGTTGGGGTTGTTCAGCTTGGAGAAAAGAAGGCTCCAGAGACACCTTAGAGCAGCTTCCAGTGCTGAAAGGGGCTGCAGGAAAGCTGGAGAGGGGATCTTGATCAGGGACTGCAGGGATGGGACAAGGGGGGATGGCTTTCAGCTGAAAAGGGAGAGATTGAGAGGAGATCTTAGGGAGAAATGTTTTCCTGTGAGGTGGGGAGGCCCTGGCCCAGGTTGCCCAGAGGAGCCGTGGCTGCCCCATCCCTGGAGGGGTTCAAGGCCAGGTTGGATGGGACTGGGAGCCCCTGATCCAGTGGGAGGTGTCTGTGCCCATGGCAAGGGGGTTGGAATTGAGGGATCTTTAAGGCGCCTTCCAACCCAAACCATTCTGTGATTCCAGAGACGTGCAAAAGGGTTGCACTAGGCAACAGTTTCCTGAATGCTGCTTTGAAAGTGCTGAAAATAAACGTAAGGTGACTGAGCTTCCAGTCCACAGGAATGGACAGCGTGTCCCTGAACACTGCCAGGTACAGCACAGGGGCTCACCTCAGCTTCTCAGACCAGTCCCAAAACTGGGGCTGCTTATTGAACCAGCAGGTCTCAGACTAACAGATACAGCTACACCCATTGAGAACTGTTGGGTAGACAACACCTTGTGTGGCGGTGGTGGTGGGTACTTCTCAGAGCCTGAGGTGCTCACTGTACTGGGGCAGGGAGGAAATTAGATGTTATTTAAACGAAGAGAAATACAGTGTGGTGTCTGGAAACGTGAGATAACGAGAAGTTTCTTCATTATATAAGCAGCAGCATCTTTTGATACGTGTTTCAGTGCTGATCCTGATGTTGACAGGCACAGGCATCAAATTAGAAATCAAGCAAGTCTTCAACAAGTTGCAACTCCAATTTGGCACCTTCAGTCTTGTGCAGCTACAATCACAACAAACATCACGTTGAAATCTCAGCGCACTGAGAATCACTGAATCATTTAGGCTGGATAAAAACCTTCAAGATCATCAATTCCAACTATTAGCCTCACACTGATAACTCAATCACTAAACTGTGTCCCAAAGAACCACATCCACACAGCTGTTAAATCTCTCCAGGAATGGTGACTCCACCACTGCCCTGGGCAGCCTCTGCCAGGGCTTAACAAGCCTTTTGGTAAAGAATTTTTCCCTAATATCCAATCTAAACCTCCACTGCTGCAACTTGAGGCACTTCCTCTCATCTTATTGCTTGTTATTTGGGAGAAGAGCCCAGCACCCACCTCACCCCATCCTCTGTTCCAGGAGCTGCTGAGAGCCATGAGGTCTCACCTCCTCTTCTCCAGACTAAGCAGCCCCAGGTCACTCAGCCGCTCCCATAACCCCTGTTCTCCAGACCCGTTCCCAGCTCCATTTCCTTCTCCAGATGTGCTCCAGCCCCGCAATGTCTTTCTTGCACCGAGGGCTTGCACCGAGGGGCCCAGAACTGAACCTAGGATCCGAGGTGCGGCCTCACCAGGGGATAATCCCTTCCCTCCTGCTGGCCACACCATGGCTGATCCAAGCCAGGATGCTGCTGCCCCCCAGGACACTCTGAGCTCATGTTCAGCTGCTGCTGACCAGCACCCACAGGTCCTTTCTGCTGGGCAGCTTTCCAGCCACTCCTATCTTTCCAATAACATAATTTCCCAGCTTTCTTAACCTTTTCTAACTTCCCAGCATTATAAAAATGCCAAAATAATAACCTGAATTAAGGTTTCAGCTCAACAGCAGAATAGAAAAGAGCCTCTGCTCCAGCTGTACTGCTCATGCACTTTCAAGGAAGCTTATGCGCCTGGGGGTGTTTATCGGGGAGAAGAGGAGGCTGAGGGGAGACCTCATTGCTCTCTCCAACTACCTGAAAGGAGGTTGTGGAGAGGAGGGAGCTGGGCTCTTCTCCCAAGGGACAGGGGACAGGACGAGAGGGAATGGCCTCAAGCTCCACCAGGGGAGATTCAGGCTGAACATTAGGAAAAAAAATTCACAGAAAGGGTCATTGGGCACTGGCAGAGGCTGCCCAGGGAGGGGGTTGATTCACCTTCCCTGGAGGGGTTTAAGGGACAGGTGGATGAGGTGCTGAGGGACATGGGCTAGTGCTTGATGGGAACGGTTGGACTTGATGATCCGGTGGGTCTCTTCCAACCTGGTGATTCTATGATTCTAGGACAACATTAATTAATCAATGAATTAAGTCCCATTTCTAAGCTAATGGGGGGACAATCCCACATTACTGAGTTCTCACCCCAACAGGATACTTCCCAGTAGCTGCCCCAAAGGAAGCTTTCTCCCTTCCACTGCCCATTTTTAACTGTCCCCAGTGACATGTGTATCGATCCAGAGACGCGAATCCTGCCTCTCTTCCCTTCCATTAGGAGCAGCCTTGTCTCATCCTCCCACTCAGCTTTGCGCTCTGATTCCCCCATCTCCTTACATGGGGGCTACAAGCTGTTTTCCCTTCACCCCTGCCACGCTTGCACGTTCCTCCTGCACACCTGGGGCAGGGCAGGCACATGCGGCAGAAAAATCAACCACTCTTTATCACAGCCCAGTGAAACTGCCTTGCTGCAACAAGTCCAAATACAATGTCCCTTCAGCATCGATCTTGTTTCTGCTTGATCTACTTTAGAACAAGCTCTAGACAGAGGTTTGTGCCTGACACAGAAGGAAATAAGGCAAAATAGTCCAAGTCCTTCCAGAGGGCTGTCTGGTCTACCCAATGATGGATTTAGAATCATAGAATCACTAGGCTGGAAGAGACCCACCAGATCATCGAGCCCAACCATTCCCATCAAACACTAAACCATGTCCCTGAGGGATACACCACTGAGCCATTGGAGGGGGCAAAAAAACCAAAATAAAGCCAAAATACAAGTATTAATAAAGCAAACTGCACCCCTCCGTCACTCCCTGCTTGGGAAAACCAAACAAAATCCTGTTTCTCGGAACAAAGGAACAGTTCTTTTATCTGCAACGGATCATTTCTTTGGAGAACAAATATATCCTCCCTCCTCCCCCACCCTTCAAGAGTTATTTGTAAGACGAGCCCTTTTTAGGCACAAAGTCTGGAAGCCGCAGAAGCAAGACAAAGCGCTGCACAAGAATTTAACTGTGATTTTAGTCACAGCTTCTCCAATCTCTGCTTTGCTATCAGGAAAGCTCAGCGCCCAGATAAGGTCCCACAGATTCCTAAAAATCACAGCAGGGCAAGAGCACCTTCCTGAAAGGACGTGGACTTGTCAACAGAGCTTTCTGCCTGCCACAAGGAAAGCTTTGCCTGAAACCTGCAGCTCTGTCATGTGTCTTTTTCAGTCGATACAGAGGTGCAAAACCAGTAACAAGAGTTAAACTTCAACTCCACAATCTCCTTGCTTGATTTCATCTGTATATCAAGCACTGCTAAGAACAAATAAGCCTGGGGGTTGAAGACTGGAAGCCAAGATAGGACAGCCCAAATTAAAAAAAAAAAAAAAGATTAATTGCAAGTGGTTTAAGCCATAACTTTGAAGAAGATGGCTCCCGAACTCCCACTGCTCTGAGGATTTAATAGAAACCAGTAAAATATTCCACCTCCATGGCAAATAGGAGCAAACGAGCAATTACCTAGGTGCTACAGATGGGAGAAAGACAAATGAGACCGTTAAGCATGACGTGGGTGCCAAGCCGTGTGAACACAGCTTTTATGTGTGTGTGACGACCCAACGACCACACAACTCACTGGGCAATTACCATTGAGCTCTGCTGCCAGCAGCTCTGTCCGTGTTTAAGACGACTGATAGGAATGGTTGGACACGATGATTCTGGAAGTCTTTTCCCATCTAGCGATTCTGTTATTCTGTGTGTGACTGCACTTTGAGGCAGAACTTTGAACAGATGCGTAAACACGATTAATACGGCTGAGCTCTCGGGCAATACACAAGATGGTCCGTCCCTGAAGAAATCAAAGCCGAGCCTCCTAGGAGCAATTACGCCGCAGTCTATTGCCAACCACTCACAAACAGAGACTCTGAAGTCCTCAGCACGAGTTCACAGCGGTGTCTCGGGAGGTTTGCTCAACAGAAGCAAATGCTCAGAACTCACTGTTTTATTTTTAGGACTTGGACTTTGTTTGTTCAAACAATACACTCCAGAGCTGACCTGGATCAGACTCAATTAGGTATCCAAACATAAGTTATCATCTTCTTTTCCAAGGCAGAGCCCACATCCCTTATCATCAAAACAGCACGGAAAGTAAAACACCAAGTCAAAGGTGTAATTTTGTCTCTGAGAATAGAGAGTTTAGACTCTTCTTTGTTATTTTAGCTCCTGGATATTGCCCTGAAATCAAACCTGCTTTTTGAAAGACAGATGGAATCCAGGAGCCTGATTGTGTGGCTGGTACAAGAATTCAGATTTCGGACTGGTTCATCCACACGTGGCAATGGATGCTCTGCACATGAGAAGCACAAACACACAGGGTAGAGGCCACTTCTTCAAACACCTGTATGTGTAAATATAAGCTCTGAAGCCCCCTTACATCAATCTAAGCTTCAAAAAGAGATCTCATAAAGAAAAATTACAACTCCGCTGTGATATACCAATATTTATCCGCACACAAAAACACTCTGCAGGTCTCCAAACAGCTTCAGTTCCTCTGAAATGCACCCACCACCGCAGCCAGCGAACAGTACGTGAGGAGGGTGAACACCACAGCCTGACAAATGCAAAGGTCAGGAGGATTAACCTCGGGGCTGCCACCTTCCTGCCCTCCCAAATGTCCAAAGACAAATTTGGCCTGGCGTACAAAGGGATTACTTTGAAGAAACGGAACCTGAGGAAGGATATTTCAAGTATTCAGGGTCTTTTTTTCCATGACACAAAGCAGATTCAGCCTCTTTTGTATCATATTGATACTTCCATGCTGCAGCAATCTTGCTTTGTCAGCTGTTACTGGTCACTGACGGACTGCAGATGCAGACTGTAAGCTTCATTCTTCCGTTTAAAAGAAGAGAAGAAGCATTTTGCAAGTTTCTTTCATGCTCCAGTTCCGTTTCCTGGCACCCTTCACAGTACTATCAGGAAGACAAATGGGATCCTTTTAGAGGTGGTTATTCTTCAAGACCTGTCTTGCTACGGAACAAGAAAGCAGAGTCCTCACATGTGATCTCAGTACCTTGAGCAAGCGACTGGAAATCACAGAATCCCAGAATGGTTTGGGTTGGAAGGGACCTCAAAGCCCATCCAGTTCCACCCCTGCCATGGGCAGGGACACCTCCCACTGGATCAGGCTGCTCAAAGCTCCATCCAACCTGGCCTTGAACTTCAGGGATGGGGCCAAACACGAATTTCATGGATGCTGCCTGATTGTTTCAAGGGAGAGAAAAAGAAAAAAATAGGAATTGCACAAATTCCTCACTCTTATCTTGCATTAGGAAATGGTGTGAACTGAGTGCAGAAGGACCCGGTTCGTGCCAAATTGGCTCTGTACAGCACTGGATATAGGGATCTTGGCTAAACCCAAGCAGAGCCCAGCACCACTGACCACTGCTCTCCACCTCCCTAAGGTTGCCTACCTGTCCGAGGATAGTACTGGACCCACACAAGGTCTACAAGACCACACATCACCATGTCCAGCCAGCAAGGTGTCCTCCATACCAGGGAACCAGACACAAACAGAATCATAGAATCACCAGGTTGGAAGAGACCCACCGGATCATCAAGTCCAACCATTCCCATCAAACACTAAACCGTGTCCCTCAGCACCGCATCCACCCGTCCCTTAAACCCCTCCAGGGAAGGTGAATCAACCACCTCCCTGGGCAGCCTCTGACACTGCCCAGTGACCCTTTCCGTGAAATTTTTTTCCTAATGTCCAGCCTAAATCTCCCCTGGCAGAGCTTGAGGCCATTCCCTCTCATCCTGTCCCCTGTCACTTCGCAGAAGAGCCCAACTCCCTCCTCTCCACAACCTCCATTCAGGTAGTTGTAGAGAGCAATGAGGTCTCCCCTCAGCCTCCTCCTCTCCAGGCTAAACACTCCCAGCTCTCTCTAAGAACATCCTGCAGCTGGGGAGGACCTGGCACATCCTACAGACTCAGGTTCAGAGGCAGCTCCTCAGGATCCTGGTGGTTCCCACCAGAGCCCCTCTCCTCAAGCATCACTGTGGGAGAAGGCATCACAGCTGGTGCTGCCCAGAATGAGCCGGTGACTTCAGGGTGTGCTCAAGTGGGCTCTTTGCCGCCCAGAACGGGCAAGGACGCTATCAAATCTCAGCAGCTCCTGCAAAATTGTTGACCACATCTTGGTATTGTGCCCAGACAGCACAAATAGGGACACCAGCAGCACGGTTACCCTTCAACCACTGCACTCTGGAGTAAAGAGTTAATTTCATCATAACAGTTGGGGTGGATGTTGGGTTTCAAGTAAATTCTCCAGACATCCAACACACCAGATGAGTGCAGAAATCCATATATATTTAGAGATAATGATACCCTCCTAAAACCCCAAGCGATGCCTATTGGCAATGGTTTATGCTTCTCTTCTAAGTGCTTCAGAGCAACTTCTAACGTGACCTGCACAGATGTCAAAGCTGAGGTGGCAAACGCCTCATTTTACTCAAGGAGCACACGAGTTGTAAGCACTTAAGCCATGTGCTCAAGCCCATGAGACGTCAGGAGCTGAACAGCAGCAAAGCAAAATCCCGACTGCCCTTTTCCGTGCTTCAGTGATTTAACCTGCAATAGCAGCAGTGACTCATGGCACCACGAGCACCTCAGAGAGGCGGCTGCTGCTCTTTCAGATCTATCCTAGCCAAGGTCAGAATGAAGAACAGCAGTTTTAGCAAGAATTTTGCTTCACGATTTGCTTCAGAAGTAGTGTTTCATCAGACTATGTTTTTTGATTACTTCAGAGAGTTAGAATCTAATGTTTGCCTGTTTTTCAAGCTGCCAGCCCTTTATTTGCTGTGAATTTTAAGCATTGTGAGATGGAGAGAAGAAATGAAGGGGATACCCGTACCCCATCATAAAGCACTGAGAGCAACCTTAAACTTTGCCATCAATAATCTATTTACAAAATGAGTGGGAACGATTTTCTGCTGAAAGAGGGAAGATTGAGATGAGATTTTAGGAAGAAAACATTTGGGAAGGAGAGTGGAAAGAAAAGGGTGCAAAGAAACTGGGGAATGGCAGGACTTGGATGCTTCAGAAAGAGAAAACAGAGACTAATAGACCTACAGAGACATGGCCACATGGGAAAAGGAAAACAGTAAACAAATTATATATGATCTACATAGGACTAGAAGCGTGAAGAAGATACAATTCTCAAGATGAGCGGTGCTGTTACTCTCCAGCACAAGGAACTGGTAACACCAGTACCTCTGGGCTCCATGGATCCCTGCCCCTCGGACCCCGGGTGCCCCTCATTGGCCTCAGTCCATGTAAAGTTCTGAAGCCAGAAAAGGAGCTGGAAAACATTTAGGGTGTTCCATGTGAGGAACATCAAGACTCCCAGAAACTCCCATGGGATTTTCCTTCTTCCCTTCAGTAACCTCTAGATGAGGTGTGTTTAGGATCCCACAGAGAAAAGTCCTGCTCTGAGCTCTTCATGCCAGCGCACATCGCTGGAGGTAGCTGCTGAATTCAAGCACCAAATCCCTTCCCTTTTCCTGCACACATTCCTGCAACAGCAGCGTAACACCGGAGTGCTTGTGGTCGAGTTCAATCATCTATAAAAGCAACTCTCTTCATGGTTCAAGTTACTACTCTGTATTTGAAGCACAGTAACTTGTCTTACGAGCCCACCACCTCCATTTCAAGTACTGCAGCTCTGCAGTACACACACAGTTCTTCCAGCCACAGGAGTAAAAAGCCTCATATTGTTAAGTATCCAGCTTAAACGAGGAATGAAAACCGATCTTCCTTAACTGCTGGAACTGCATGCGAGGCACCTGCAGCATAAAACTTCATGCAGTCTCCCCAGGAGATTCAGGGTTCCACAACCACCACGCCGTGATCACCTCCACCACAGGAAAGGAAGCTACAGCACAGAAAATGCACCGTCTGCATGATGGGAGCAAAACATCCATCCTGAGGACATCACTTTGTCACTGGGACACCGGTTCCACCTCAAATTCCAGCTTTTTATTCCTCGGATGTTCCACCCCACACTGTAGGCTGGGATGTGAGATGTCAGCTCCCCCACTGCTCCATTGGCCAGCCTGTCCCACCCCACAGCATACAAACCTCACTCCTGACCAAAGAGCTTTCTTTTTTTTACAACCTGGAAGGCTCATTAAGCTTAGNCGGATGTTCCACCCCACACTGTAGGCTGGGACATGAGATGTCAGCTCCCCCACTGCTCCATTGGCCAGCCTGTCCCACCCCACAGTGTGCAAACCTCACTCCTCACCAAAGAGCTTTCTTTTTTTTTTACGCCCTGGAAGGCTCATTAAGTTTAATTTTCTGCGCAGTCTCCTGTTTTCAGTGAACAGATGTGCTTCTCTCTGCATTTGTGGACCATGGATCAAAAGATGACAGTCCGGAAGGGATCTCAGTCGCTTCCATACGTGCACAGCTACAGCTACAGCTCCCAGTGCTCTTCTCCGCAGCAGCAGTGTGGGAAACCAGACCTTCCAGCACTGCTGTCTGACCTTGTTTTTCAGCTGAGCTAACAACAGCCCCTAAAAGAAGCAGTTTCATTTCTAACAACCCTTCCTTGCAGCACGTTGCCCCACTGTCCAACTGTTGTGTTACTGTGTTACACTAGCTGAGTATTTGCATGTTCGTTAATTTTGGCAGCTTGTCAACTTTTCCTTAACCAATTCAAGCAAGGGAAAGAAACTGAGGTCACAGCTTCTTGCAGGACAAGCAGACAAGAATTTTACAGGAGGTGAACACAGAATTTCTGCTGCCTGTGGTGGATCCTCATGCCAAACACTGAAGGCTGGCACCAGGTGATGAAGAAATCAAAGTTTCTCAGAGTTAAGATAGCAAAATCCAATTAAGGAGGAAGCATCAGGCAACTAAACAACAAAGTTGGTGTTTTGGTAGCCAACAAACAACTCCTGCCCTCTGCTATCATGGGAAAAGGCATTAGGAATCAGCCTGCCCTCACCCGGGATGAGACCACAAGGAGTTTGGACACTTAAGGTTTCTCTCCAAGTTAAAATAAAAATAGGTAGAAAGCCAAAACAAAACCCAAACCATACTCATCTCTTCATTAATCAATTCTGACTCCTCACATAAGCACACCCGAACCTTTTACTTTCTCTAAAAGCACGGCATGTGAGCACTGCACACGGCACAGACACCGGGAGCGGGGACAGACAAGGCAACGAGCGGGTTCAGACAGAAATACCTCCATCGCAAGAAAAGCATCATTTGCGTCTCCTACACTGCTGCTTTCGCCCTCCCTTTGCAGATGATCAGAGTGGAAAACAAAGAAGAAAAGGCAGAACGAACAAGTTGATGGAACAGGCCAACTGCCCGGAACAGAAAGGCGTGAGTCTGAGTCAAATCCTCAGTGTCAGCAAGACAGCACTGTGGAAAAAAATACTTGACACATCACGAGCGGAGGTGAAATAACAAGTTAGGAGAGAAAACTAAACAGGAAAAGGAGAGAAGCAAAAATGCCCTGACAGAGTATCTACAAACAGAATATCTACAAATACCCTTCAAGAACAGCCCCTCAGGGATGGCCTGACTGCTCTGCCTGAAGGAAAGGGGAATCATAGAATCATAGAATCACCAGGCTGGAAGAGACCCACCAGATCATCGAGTCCAACCGTTCCCATCAAACACTAAACCATGTCCCTCAGCACCTCGTCCACCCGTCCCTTAAACCCCTCCAGGGAAGGTGAATCAACCCCCTCCCTGGGCAGCCTCTGCCAATGCCCAATGACCCTTTCTGTGAAAAGTTTTTTCCTAATATTCAGCCTAAACCTCCCCTGGTGGAGCTTGAGGCCATTCCCTCTTGTCCTGTCCCCTGTCCCTTGGGAGAAGAGCCCAGCTCCCTCCTCTCCACAACCTCCTTTCAGGTAGTTGCAGAGAGCAATGAGGTCTCCCCTCAGCCTCCTCTTCTCCAGGCTAAACACCCCCAGCTCTCTCAGCCATTCCTCATAAGGCCTGTTCTCCAGCCCCCTCACCAGCTTCGTTGCACAAAGGAAGGCACAGAGCACACAGAGCCCCATTCCCGGGGCAGGACAGGCAGGCTCCACACAGCCCAGCAGCTAAAGGCTCTGGCACCACATACATTCAACCCTGGTGCGAACGTGCAGCTGGTTCTCGTGGTTAATTTCAGAGAGCACATCCAAAAAAGGCAAGTAACTTCTTTTAACAATAGCTCTTTCCTTCTCCACAAGCGCAGCGTGTGTCTGCAGCACGGGCGTTACTGCACATGCAGCTTCCATCGAAACAGCCAAACCAGAACAGGACCAACACTTTGTATTTTCTTGTTATTCCGACATGGAACAGGCACAAAGGACCAAATTCCCTGCTAGGATGATGTCATCATCAAGAACAACAACACTTGTCATTGCAATTTTGTTTAATTCCCTATTCTAAACAGCACAATCTCTTTTTTTTCCCCAAAGCCCCAGGGATTTCCCGATATTTCTGCATTAATTATTTACTCCCCATAAATGCTGCTTTTCAAACAGCTTCACTAAGACAACTGCAGAGCCCCAGAGGAAGGGTGGGCTGGACGTGCGATGGCAAAAGGGCGTGAGAACGATTTATGGGAGGATTTCTCCCTTTGTCACAGGGTTTGATGTTTCATTACTCTTGCAACTCCGATTCAAAGGCGTTACTTTCCTAAACACAAATGCCCTTTCCTTTCCTCAAACCCCACAATGCTTCCAACTGAAAGTAAGTGAGCATTTAACAAAACCAAAACACTGTAATTTTAGAACTGTATCATCACTTTGATTTGTTTTATTTTTACCCTCACAGCAAAAGAAAACCTTTAGTTCCTTGCACCTTTTGTCATAACAAACCTCAAAGTTAATTACTAGGAAGCTGCTCTGGTAAAACCTCCCAACCCGACTGTCACGGAGAACCATTCCCAAAATAACAACTAAATAATTGCGATTACTGGAGCCAGAGAACTCCCCACCTTCTGCAGAAACAGCCCCAGCCAGCCCTGGGTAACCATGAGCTCTCTGGTTTTGTGATCAGCACGATTCAACCCTCCAGAACGAGGCAGGAGGTTACTTTGTGGAGTGCATGATCCAAAGGCTCCACCAACCACCACGAGCCTGTGTATAAGATGTTTCAGCTGGAATGGACTTTGATCACAGTATGACTTTAAGGATAATCTCTTAAAGTAGAGATAAGGAGTTAAGAACTTACTTTCACCTGCAAAACTTCCAAAAGCAGATTTGTACAGGATTCACAGCAACCTCATGCATTCCCCACAGTCTTAGATCTACTCTGACTTTGAAAAGCGTTTTTTAAGCAAACTGAATCTTTCACCTGACCACAATTTAGAGCACAATTCAATTACAGAAGCAGGATACCAGTCCCTTTCACTGGAAGCACAACGCTGACACCATCCACATGCCAGCCAGAACCCCCCAGAAAAAGCATTTCAGACCATCCATAAACAGTTCCAGAGAAAGAAGAAATTAACCAATTCATCTCTTCTGCCACTCAATCCTCATAAAGTCCTCCACACTGCGTTGCTGATTGATGAGAAGCTTGACAGAAGCCACCAATGAGCACTCACAGCCCAGGCCAATCGTGTCCTGGGCCTCATCAAAAGCAGCGCGGCCAGCAGGGCAAGGGAGGGGATTTTGCCCCTCTGTTCTTCTCTTGTGAGACTTCAGCTGGAGTATCTAGTCCAGTTCTGGAATCCTCAACATAAGAAGGAGATGGAGCTGTTGGAATGAGTCCAGAGGAGGGTACAAAGATGATGAGAGGGCTGGAGAACCTCCCATGTGAGGACAGGCTGAGAGAGTTGGGGTTGTTCAGCCTGGAGAACAGAAGGCTCCAAGGAGATCTTATAGTGACCTTCCAGTACCTGAAAGGGCTACAAGAAAGCTGAGGAGGGACTGTTTACAAAGGCTTGTGGTGATAGGACAAGAGGAATGGGTATGAACTGGAGAGGGGCAGGTTTAGACTGGACATAAGGAGGAATTTCTTCACAATGAGGGTGGTTAGGCCCTGGCCCAGGTTGCCCAGGGAAGTGGTGGTTGTCCCATCCCTGGAGGGGTTCAAGGCAAGGCAGGGGGGTTGGAACTGGATGATCTTTAAAGTCCCTTCCAACCCAAACTATTCTATGATTCTGTGATGCAGAAATGAGCAAATAAACAGCTGATGGGATATGGTCACAGTGCTGAATGGGTGGTGGCAGCCAGAAATCCTAAAGCCAACACAGCACCAGCGCAGCGGCTCAGGTTTGTGGAGAAGGACGACACAGGACCAACAAACGGGCTCAAGAATCCTGCTCTTTCTTACCTCTGCTCTGGAAAACCAGCAGGCGGGAGCTTGCAATTTAAGTGGTAGAACAAAATAAAATAAATAGTTTGGCAAAAATTACAGCAGTGTTTACAGAAGGAAGAAAGGAAGGGAATGAGCAAAATGTGCTGCCAGAAATATAGAAGTGCACATATTTTAGCACAACGCAGGCTTTACAGAGACAGAGTTACCAGATAGTTTGTAAAAAAAAAAACAAAACAGGAGTGATTCACATCAGCCATTAAAAGCCTCCTGAGATACCCAGATTAAGTAGAAGCTCCCCTCCTCTGCTTTACTTTGTTTCTCCACAGGACAGTGCTTATCTCAGAAATGAAACACTGACATTATCCCAGGTGAGGAGACGGTGAAAGCAAGCAGGATAAAGGCAGCTTTGCAGACGCTCAAAGAAACAGCCGAAGCAGCGGCTGCCTCGGCGTCAAGTGACTAATCAGAACAAGCTGTCACAAAGGAGCTCTAACCTTTACCGGAGCAGATCCTCTGCCCAAAGCACACACTGCCCCAGAGACAAAAATGTGATACTTCCAAGGATTTAATTAGACAGGCGATGTGCAAATTAAGTGTTACTTTTCGAGGATATCAAAACGGCCTTCGAGAACACGGTGACTGGGACAACAAAAGACAGCGCTCTCTTGAGACACAGGGCTACCAATTTCTAGCTGTTTCAACATAAAACTCTCAGTGTAAAAAGGGACTCCAAAGAAAAACGTCAGCGATCGCTTATTTCCAAAGCTCACCAGGAATTCAGCTGGAATTTGACTGGTGTGTTCAGCTAACGCCTTGTCCTTGTGGCTGCAAAACCGCTCTCTTTCTGCACAGTAAGGCTGTCAGAAGTGTACAGGTACCTGGGGTTTTGGGCAGTTATGAAGAAGAGAACATTTGCCCATTAGAGGATGTAACTCCTCTGGCTGCTTAAACTTTGAAGAGCTTTGGGGGGCTTTGAAATGTGCTGAGCCATTTTCTAAAATAAGAATCCAAAGGGGGAAAAGCTCCACAGTACAGGTCAATAAAAGAAAGAGTCCTCTTGAGTGTCCTGCTCATCTCCTGGTATTAAGTTCAACTCAGGAGACAACTCAAGAGGTCACACTCACATTCCTTCTGCAGAAAACCAAGTACAAATCCACAGGGAAGGTTAGGTTGGTGTAAAAAAAGCAACTTCTTGGCATCTCCCCCAGGTGCTGCTCACAGAGCAGTGCTGGGTTTGCAGAACGCTCGCTGTTCCAACAGAGTGGAGGCAGCGGTGCCCAGGGCCTGGTGGGCAGGCAGCAGTGTGCCCAGGATAACACACCTACCTCGCTCCTCCCCCGCCAAGGACCAGCGCGATGGCGTTCCCAGTCAGAACACGAGCCAGGCGAGAAAAGTCGGAGTGACGGTCTGGTGGTTTCTGGAATACGCGTTCGTACATCTCTATCTGGAGGAGAGAGGCAGAAGGTGCTCATTCCAAAGGCCAAGTAGAGCCTACGCTACCAGCCAACATCATCCTCTTAAAAAGCAGAGAGCTGTTCTAGCAAAGATAGGGTTAACGAACCATCCAAACTGTCCCAGTGATCACACGCATCTCACACTTTTATAGTAGCTGGGAGAATTTCATCATAGCACAGTATTCTCTTTGGAACTATTTCTTGACAAGGATTTGAAGTGACTGGGAAGCAGCCCAAGTCTGCCTCTGCTTTACCTTTAGCATGGTTTTCTCAATCACGGGGATCCTCCTAATGACAAGGACTCTACTGTATGTACCCGCCTACCCGTACGACCCTGAAAGAGTATTTACTGTCCTCAGCCAAGTCAATTGTGCATCCATGAGGAAGATATGAACCCCTCATCCCTATGTTTCCTTTAATGAATTGATGTCAAATGGATTTGAAGAGAATATTCTCTGTGTAACAGTCTGTCATGCATCAGGATATCAGCAATAACATCACACCAGATTCCCTTAGACACACAGGTTACAGGTTCGGCACTACAACGAAAGGCTCAGCCGCCAAAGCAGGAATCTCTTACCAGCTTGGGCAGGCTTCTTTTGGAGAAGACTCTGCGTGGACAGTGGAGATGCAGATGAGCAGAACACCAGCTCCGCATGTTCAGCCATTCCACAGTGCGGGAAGGGAGAGGCCCATCCTCCTTATGGAGAAGGATAAGCTGCTTCTGGGCTCGGACTGCAGTGTTTTCCAGCATCTTCTCCAGCTACAGTACATAGAATCATAAAATCGTAGAATCACTGAGGTTGGAAAAGATCTCTAAGCTCATCCAGTCCAACCCTCAGCCCAACCCCACTGTGCCTGCTAAACTATGCCCTAAAGGGCCACATCTTCAAGTTTTTTGAACCCCTCCAGGGATGGAGACTCCCCCACTGACCTGGGCAGCCTCTGCCAGGGCTTCACCACTCTTTTGGTATGGAAATTTTCCTTAATATCCTATCTAAACCTCCCCTGGTGCAACTTGAGGCCGCTTGCTCTCATCCTATCACTTGTTACTCAGGACAAAAGACCAGCACCCACCTCTACTGCATTATGAAATACATATAAAAACATATACACACATGCATTCATGTGACCCCTATTCCTATCTGAATCAAACAACTCTGCACACTGAGAATCCTCAGACAACACTGATTTAAACAATGACACTGTTAGCTGGGGGCTTACATGGCACCTAGAACTCTAAAATCAGGCAAGGGTTCAAACCTGACTACTTAAAAATAATTTTTTTACCTAAACCACTGACCATGAAACGCACAGCGCAGACACACATTGCTCATGCAGAATGAGATTCCTTTCCAAATTAGCCTTAAGCCTACAAATGTCCTGCATGTTTCGTTCTTTTACTTCCAAGCAGACCATTTTTTCCTCCTCACTTTCCTTCTTTTTATGTTCTTACTGTTTCAGGCAGCTGATGGAGATTCGCCTTCGCTCTGCTTCCTGCCTCCCACACACGGCCATGAGGAACCAACACAAAGCAACACACGAAAATGCTGCAAATGGTAGAAGTCCCTGGCTCTTTGGAGGTCGTACTTAGCATTTCACAACCCTAAATAAACCCACTTGCAACCTCGTTTTTAAATGTCCTGCAGAGTTTATATGCCGGTCAAACTTTGGCAATAAAATATCAAATATAAAAACAGATTAAAAAGGAGAAAAAAATAGAGCTTATGAGTTGTAATAAAAACCACTGAAGTATTCACGTGATACACTTTATACCTAGCTTTTCTGAGGCACATATCATGAATTTCATCCAGACAGAAGAGATTTTAACTCTTTATCTGGAGATCCCACAAAGAAATTCTGGACAGAAACACAACAGCTCTACTGCTTGAAAGCGACTTGGATTTTGATTCACTGTTGGGCAAAATTACTTTTTAGAGGAAAAGATCCTACCTGGAAATACTTTTATACCTAACTTCCCATTTCAGAGGATTCTCATTCCATTCTTTTTCTATTTAGAATACACACATCACAGGAATATCTCATTATTTATGATTCAGTGGGAATGAAATTCACATGTACGAAATAACCTTCTTTGACCTGGACTGTTAACACTGCAAATATGGGAAGGAGCCATCTCCACACCTCTCCAACAGTAGGTTCCTGATCTCCCAGTCCGACGATTAAGATGCAGTCAGCTTGGCGAATGCAGCGTTGGGTCCAAGGAGTAAGGGTGCTGTCTGCCTGGTAGAGCACAATGCGGTGAATATCCTCCTGCTGACCCAGCCAGCTGGTCAGTCGGTATTCATGGATACTGGGGACAGAAAAGCAGAAAACCACATT
>WAAB01023425.1:36250-47130 GCA_013389865.1 Piaya cayana | reverse complement strand
TTGCTCTTCTCTGGACTCGCTCCAGAGCCTCAACATCCTTCTTGTGGTGAGGGGCCCACAACTGAACACAGGATTCAAGCAGAATATTGCATTCCTTTCACAACCACAGAAAGCCAGAAAGCTGGTTCCAAAGACACAGAATTCATTCATCCTGCACGGAACCAGCTTCCCAGCTGAACCCTACAGCTCTCTGCACCTGCTGGAGCCTGTCCCACTCTCCAAATTCACACCACTTCCACCACATTGACTGGCACACAAACACACATCAGGCAACAATGTTATAGTTGAATTTTGGTGCACATAAAGTTTCTTGCAGGCACTTTAGTTGCATTTTCTTATCAGCAGTTAAGTTCCAGCAGCAGCCAGACCTGCCACACTGGTGGGGGCTGCACAACAACTGCAGCTAAACACAAAAAAAACAAAGAGCATAACACTTAAGGGATTAACCCCATGATTACCTGTCTCATACTGAGACAGAAATTCACATTTACAAGCCATGAAAAGCAGTTGTTTTGTATTAATGTTTTCATACTGCAATCCTTCAGATTTTCATTAATAAGAGAACTGAAATTTATGCATGAAATAACAAACCACTCGATTACATGAGGTCTCTCAAGGCATTAATAAAGCAAAAGGGCTTAATGTGGTTAGGAAAAATCAAGGAACCATGAACAAACAACACGGTAAAGGGTCAGGACACAACATTTCTAAGCTCAAAAAGCAGAAACCACAATTACAGGACCTGGGCTGGGCATCCTGACCCTCAGGACAGGGGGTTGGAACTGGATGATTTTCTAACCCAAAACATTCTATGATTAACCCCAGGACTCACTCTCTCCCTCAAAGACTTCACTCTGAACAGAGTTGATGTTGGACATGAAAAAACTCAGAAGTATGATTTTTCATCTTGCATTTTCAAACAAGAAAATAACATTTGCTCTTTGTTCCAATGGTGATGAAGGAAGAGCAAACAGAAAAGGACAGAAATATCCCACACACAGAGACCGAAGGATAAAAACAAAAGCTGGTAAGAAAGCACAGAAAGGAGTATGATCAGAATTTCATTTCCTCACACTGCAATAAAGTCTATGGAGTTGGTTCCTACGAAAGCAACAAATCCAAAGCAGAGGGAATTAATTCTCTAGTATTTCAAGAGCAGGACTGGTGCAACCTGCCCTTCACCCCAGCATCGCTGCTCTCCCGTTTGTGCTCGTCTGTCCGCAGCGAACAGATTCAGTGCTGGGTTGGGAGACCACTTCATATCAACAGGGGCAGATTCTTTGCTCTGGTTCACCATTCAGCCTCCCGAACAGCTGGGCTAGCCCAGCCTTAGGTGGGCTACTGGGATTGAGAGGCGTCCCAGAAGAAACACTCATTACTTGGCAAGCTCTGCAGACAGCGGAGGAGAGAGGGCACGTGGGCTTTGGGAAAGCAGTCAACAGCGGAGTTATCGTTTGTGTTCATTAACGTGTCAGAGTTGCCAGCAAAATAGGAGTGATATGTAGAGCAAATATTCTTCCAGGATGTGTGGCTTGCAAAGCTTTATGACAGTGGTGGAGGTTTTGTAGGCAAAGACGAACAGCCAGGAATGCAAAATGAGCTGAGGAATACAATAAAAATGTCAAGTAAGAGAGACTAACAACAAGGAGGGAGCAGAGCGCTCCAACTCTGTGTGCGTCTGTTACCTCCTCACACTCAGTCACCGAGATCCAAGAACATCACCGTACTGATCCGATGCACTGGGGGCACAGGGCCTATGCAGAGACAATTAACCACAGCCACCAGCCAGCCAGAACGCCTTCTCTCCCAGCGAGAGGCAGGCTCTGAATAGCTGGGTGCATCTTCATGCTAGTCAAGGTGGTGGCTACTTCACCCCCAGGTATCTTGAATGGGGACAACACATCAAGCATCAAAAGAACCTTGGAATCATAGAACAGTTCTGGATGGAAGGGACATTAAAGGTTGTCCAGTTCTAATCCATTGCCATGGGCAGGGACACCTTCCACTGGAATCTTGCATCCAGTGCTGGAGTCCTCAGCACATGAAGGACATGGAGCTGTTGGTGTGAGTCCAGAGGAGGCCACAGAGATGATTGAGGGCTGGAGCAACTCCAATATGAGGCTGAGAGAGTTGGAGTTGTTCATCCTGGAGAAGAGAAGGCTCCAAAGAGACTTAGAGCAGCTTCCAGTACTGAAAGGGGTTCCAGAAAAGCTGGGGAGGGGCTCTGGATCAGGAAGTGCAGGGAGAGGATAAAGGGAAACAGTTTTTCAGCTGAAAGAGGAGAGATTGAGATGAGATCTTGGGTAGAAAAGTTTTGCTATGAGGGTGGGGAGGCCCTGGCCCAGGTTGCTCAGAGCAGTGGTGGCTGCCCCATCCCTGGAGGGGTTCAAGGCCAGGTTGGATGGGGCTGGGAGCCTCTGATCCAGTGGGAGGTGTCCCTGCCCATAGCAGGGGTAGGACTGGATGGGCTTTGAGGTCCCATCCAACCCAAACTCTTCTACGATTCTAAGATGCCCCCTACCCTCCAGCAGCCACCTGCATCCATCAAGGACCATTCTCTTCCAGCACGATTAGGCACAGGGCAAACAGCGCAAAGCTAAGAACGCAGGAGAGGTGATACGAGGTAACATTAAATATTTATCTAAGCCAAATATTCTCTTTGACTGCACCCGGCAGCAGATTGCTGGGGAAGAGCATCAGAGCAAGGAAAACTCAACGACATTCTCCCAGCCTCCAGCAATTTGCAGTTCATTAATTTCTCAAGCCAGAGATGACTTTCAATAGCCCCTGTGGGATTTTCCTTTCAGCAAATTTGCTGGGATTCTGAATCCTGGCTTTTATATGCTTGAGGTGAGAAAACAAGGCATGGTAGTGGTCTCAGCCCAGGCAGGCACAGAGGATCATGGTTAACATGGAAACTTCATGGAGCATCTAAATCGGCACCACAGAGTCCTCTATGCTTCAGCAGTCCATGAGAGAGATGTGAGGGAAATATCAGAGGTCTGGTTCGTTTTATCCTCTAGGAATTTAAGGCAGTCAAGGCAAGGCTGAGACAGCCCTTCTGCAAAGCTTCCCAGGTCAAATCCTGCCCTAGCAGAGATAGGAGCATCACATGAGAAACTTAAAACTCTTCCTTTACTGAGCACAGTACTCATTTCTGCAGGCTTTTTTTCCACATAACCATTTCCCTAGATGTGAAGGAGTGGGAATACAGATACCTTTGTTCTAAGTCTGTTAAAACATGGTTAAAACATTGCCCAGAGGAACCAGAGGCGCCGAGGACAAGGACTGATCTCTCATGGTCAAAAATGGCTGCAAATCCACCTCACCGGGAAAAAAATACTCACACAAAAAGAAACTGCCCAGTTCCAAATGCTCTGTGGAAAAATGTTAGTGCAGCAAACTCACTTGCCTGCACTTCATCAAAAGAGAAGTTGTGTTTGGTCTAATATAAGTCTACAAAATCCCGTGTCAAAGAGACAGAAGTGATGAACGAGTTCAATGTCCCAGGGTCAGATCTCAGAGCAAAAAATGCCACCTTGTGCCAAGGTCCAGGCACCCCACCAAACACTTCACAGACAAACCCAGTCTGTGTGTAAAGATGGGAAATTCAGGCAGAGCTGCAACTGAAAACTCTGATAAATTATTAACAAAGATATTTCCGTAAGCATTCCGATATGTTACACATTTTTAGAAATGAAAAGAAAGTTTATATTTAAAGGGCAGAGAGGAAGGTGACAGACCCTTATTGAATCATAGAATCATAGGATAGTGTGAGTTGGAAGGGACCTTAAAGATCATCCAGTTCCAATCCCTCTCCCATGGGCAGGGACACCTCCCACTGGATCCAGTTGCTAAAAGCCCCATCCAACCTGGCCTTGAACCCCTCCAGGGATGGGGCGGCCACCCCTGCTCTGGGCAACCTGGGCCAGTGTCTGAACACCCTCATTGTGAAGAATTTCTTCCTAATGTCTAATTAAATCTTACTCCTTCCAACTTAAAGCCATCCCCCTATGTCCTGTCAGTCCAAGCCATTGTAAAAAGTCCCTCCCCAGCTTTCCTGTATCCCCTTCAGGTACTGGAAGGTCATCGTAAGGTCTCTCCAGAGCCTTCTCTTCTCCAGGCCAAATAAAATCTCAGCTTTCAGCCTGTCCTCATAGCAGAGGTGCTCCAGCCCTCAGATCATCGCTGAGGCCTCCTCTGGACACGTTCCAACAGTTCCATGTCCTTCTTATGTTGGGGATATTTGTGTGATGTCAGGGCCTCCCCACCATCACAGCAAAACATTTTTCCCCAAGACCTCACCTTAATCTCCCCTCTGGCAGCTGAAAACCATTCCCCTCATGCTATCCCTGCAATCCCTCATTCAGAGANCTTCCCTGGCTTTCCCGGAGCCCCCTTCAGGACTCTGGGCCTCCCCAGAGCCTTCTCTTCTCCAAGCCGAACAACCCCAATTCTCCCAGTGTGTCCTCGCTTGGGAGGACTCTGCCCTCGGATCATCTCTATGGTCTCCTCTGGACCATATTTTCATATTTTACATTTACGCTGGGCTCCAGGTAAAGGCAGGTTGCTGTCAAGTTACTGCCATCAGGTACAAGGAACTGCTTTTAACAGAATAAATGCCACGGAAACACAAACATCCCTTCATATTTAATTGGAAAACAATCACACTGTCCAGCAACACTATCTGAATTCTCATAAACCACAGAAACACCAAATCTCAAAGAAAGCAGTATAAACTGGCTGGTTAAAGCTGTGAGTGGCACCACATGTTGATTTTCCCTGCGCACCAATGCCAGCACAGCCTGGCCAGCCAGGCCACCGCACACTGGACCCAGAATGTCCACTTTGGAGAGCAGTCCAGTCACACAAGATGTTACCATCACAAAAACAACCATAATCTATTTAAAACATAATTAAAATACAGCACAGAATCCAACACACAGCAGAATCCAACAACCAAAGCAGTCAGTCCTACCTCATTCCAGGCAAAAGTGTCTTGGGTAAAAGAAAAAACCCAAAATATGACCTTACGGTACCTGAAGGGGCTAGAAGAAAGTTGGGGAGGGGCCGTTTACAAAGGCTTGGGGTGATGGGACAAGGGGCAATGGGGATAATCTGGAGAGGGGCAGATTTAGACTGGACATAAGGAGGAATTTCCTCACGATGAGGGTGGGGAGGCCCTGGCCCAGGTTGCCCAGAGAAGCTCCATCCCTGGAGGGGTTCCAGGCCAGGTTGGATGGGGCTGGGAGCCTCTGATCCAGTGGGAGGTGTCCCTGCCCATGGCACAGGGGTTGGAACTAGATGATCTTTAAGGTCCCTTCCAACCCAAACTATTCTATGAATTTATGATTCTGAAAATATTTCCCATTTAGTGGACATTACATATTAATTCATGGAGTTAAGGAGCTTCCACTGCCACACTGAGATGTTCTATGCCATTATCTTTATACTCCTTTCAGAAGATGGAAGCAGTTAAAAGTTACCGAAAACCCCAATCCTATTCAATAGTTTAACCTGCATCCAGCTCCAAGTGCCAGCACTGCCAACAGCCTTCTAATGCCCGACCCAGGGAAAGAAACAACCCCCTCTAATCCAACTCTGCAGGTTGTGTTCCCACCCAGCCTGCATCTCGGCCACTCTCCTTGGGATGAGGGTGGCTGCTCTCAATGACCAGAGCATCTGCTCACCCGCAGCCTCGACCCCAGCACGGCTGCTGCCATGATCTCAACATCATCGCCCACATCCTCCTGATCTCCTTGATCCTCTTGGCTCCAATGAGCTGCAAGAGGATTTGAGACGTCACTGCAATATTCATCTAAGTTAATATTAACAGGAAGAGAAAAGAATTTTCTAAAATAATGTATTAAGTTGCAAAAGAAAGGTAAAGCAAACTGCTCGCACCCCTCATGCCAGGCTGCCCTCCACTGCTCCGGAACGTATTTCAAGCCCAGAGCAATAAACAACAGGGATCAAATGTTAAGTCAAGTGTTAAATGACAACATCTGACTACAGTTTATAATTTAAAAAGAGGGTTTTTTAAAAAAAAACAAAACAGAAGAACAAACAACAAAAAGATACTAATGGCAGCAATTTGACAAAGAGAGATGTGCTCTGTTCCAACCCAGAACCAGATGCACTGAAAGAGACTTCTCTAAGAGCAAGGTTTTCCATCAAGCCTTCTCAAGCATATTTAATAGCACCTCTCAGTTCCACAGACACCTTCAAGGTCTAATCACAGTTCACACCCAACACCAAGGGTTAATCAGCTGATTTGAAACCCTCAGTCAGTGAACACTGGGGTGGCCGAGGCCAAAGCCCCCATACGGCCACTGCTCCCCAAGCCACCACAGCAAATGCTGTCACAGAACCAACACGTCAGGTCCCACCTGCAAAATGGACACAGGTCTAACTGCTCAGACCACGTGAACAAAAATTCTGCTTAAGAAACATGGACTTTCTGTTCCTGAGTCTATTCCTCTCTTGTGAGACCTTCTCTAGAGTGTCGTGTCCTGTTCTGGAATCCTCATCATAAGGAGCTGTTGGAACAGGTCCAGAGGAGGACTACGAAGATTAAGAGAAGGCTGGAGCACCTCCTATATGAGGACAGGCTGAAAGTGTTGGGGTTGTTTGGCCTGGAGAAAAGGCTCCAAGAAGACCTTAGAGCAACCTTCCAGTAACTGGAGGGGCTACAAGAAAGTAAAAACAAAAGCTACCAAAAGAGAAAGGTGCTTCTGCTAGATATAAATACATATACTTTTTTAAAAGCACCGTGCAGGATGGAAACGCGCAGAGTTAAGTGCTGGCAGAAGGTTCACCGCTGTCTCCAAGCCCTGCGGGGCTGACTAAGCAACAGGCTGACCGCCGAGCAGAGGCTATCGAGGCCGGGGAGCTCGCCCTGCCAGCTGTGTGTTGAACCGCATGGCTAGCTGTGTTTTCACACAATGCTTCCCCCTCTTCCCACCGCAGCCATCTGCTCCGTTTTGGCAAGATCCTCAGATGCCAAGGTTGTATAGAACCATCTATAGCTGCCAAGCACTACATGGGCATCAGCTTAGGAAAAGAAAAGGAAAAAGAAGGGTGAAGGAGGAGAGGTCAAATGATCCAAACCGCCCCCCTTCATTACTTTTTAATTGCTTTCTGCTAGAACGGTTAATTTTATTCCGAGTATCCCCTCTATGATCTTAAGTTTCTGTTTGTTTTATTTACAGGCTCCTAGCACTGTCACACATCACAACACGCTGGCAGCAATCCATAAGAAGCACCCGTTAGCAATAGAGCTACAGCTGAGATCCGGGCTCCGCTAGGGATGTAACATTTTTCTTCCATCTCAAAATAGCAGGAATCTTCAAACGCCCACAAATTAGCACTCGCTGTAACACATCCCCACCGTGAGCTGCACACAAATACGTATTTCAAAAGGTAAAAGAATTCAAGCATCAACAGCTTCTTCCTGCGCCTGCTCTCCTAGAAGATTGTCTTAAGCAGAATAAGAAGCACCAGCTCCAGACGCTCGTAAGGTCAAAAAGCAGATTAACAATAAATGTAAGTGATTATACCCTGAACATCCCATAACCTGTACTTTTCAAAATTGTAAGCTGTGAGTCTAACAGTTCATCAAAGGACTATGAGAGGTCTGCTCAAGAGACGGGTGACAGGGTATCAGGATGAGAAGAGGATTATTAGGAAATGCCAAACTGTAGCACCAAGCGTGAACTGAGCTGTGGATTGAACGTAGGGGTTTGTGAGCGACTGGAACTTGCACACACAACTTCCCAATGATAAAGCAATTAAAGCTGAATACATGGTTTTGTGAGCACAAGACAGGCAAACAAGCTGGCAACAAATGCGGCAACGATTTAAGACTTAATTTAAGAGGAAATGGCCTCAAGTTGCACCAGGGGACATTCAGATTGGGTATTAGGAAACACCTCATTGCTCTCTATAACTACCTGAAAGGAGGTTGTAGAGAGGAGGGAGCTGGGCTCTTCTCCCAAGGGACAGGGGACAGGATGAGAGGGAATGGCCTCAAGTTCCCCCAGGGGAGGTTTAGGCTGGACATTAGGAAAAAATTTTTCACAGCAAGGGTGATTGGGCAGTGGCAGAGGCTGCCCAGGGAGGGGGTTGATTCACCTTCCCTGGAGGTGTTTAAGGGACGGGTGGATGAGGTGCTGAGGGACATGGTTTAGTGATTGATGGGAATGGTTGGACTTGATCCAGTGGGTCCCTTCCAACCTGGTTGTTCTATGATTCTACCTCTTTATTGAGAGAATGGTGAAGCCTTGGCCCAGGGGAGTGGTGGAGCCACCATCTCTGTTCAGAAATGAGTAGATGTGGCACTTCAGGCTGTGGTTTAGTCGGCACATTGGAGTTGGGCTGATGGTTGGACTGGATGAACTTAGAGGTCTTTTCCAACCTTAATGATTCTATAATGATCTACGATTCTACTCTACTTAAGTTTGGATCTCCAGTGTCAACCTGTATCTTCTCCACAAGCCTCTCCCCCCAGTTCTCACACTCACCACTCACTACACTTCCTCAACAAAGGAAAACTGCCCCTAAGAGAACCTTTGCTATACTATGATGTACAGTTAGGGAAGCCTCACAAACGAGAAAGGGGAATGAGATTCTCCAGCTGGCACTGTGGGTAGGGCACCCTGGTGGTGGGATTTGTCACCTGGAATGTCCACAGCCTCAGGAGTGCTGATGGCAGCCAGGTAAGAGGCCAGACAGATTAGCTCATGTTTCTGAGTCATTAATGCAACAAAATTTTCCACTAAAATGAAATGCACGTTAGGGCTGGGAGCAGAGAATCAAGAGCTCATGAAAAAGGCTGATGCTGAGCACTGCCGTACAGACCCTGCTCCTAAAAGTTGTGGAGAGGAGGGAGCTGGCCTCTTCTCCCAAGGGACAGGGGACAGGACGAGGGGGAATGGCCTCAAGCTCCACCAGGGGAGATTTAGGCTAGAGATTAGGAGGAAGTTTTTTATGGAAAGGGTCATTAGGCATTGGAATATGCTGNGAGAATCAAGAGCTCATGAAAAAGGCTGATGCTGAGCACTGCCGTACAGACCCTGCTCCTAAAAGTTGTGGAGAGGAGGGAGTTGGCCTCTTCTCCCAAGTGACAGTGGACAGGACGAGAGGGAATGGCCTCAAGCTCCACCAGGGGAGATTTAGGCTAGAGATTAGGAGGAAGTTTTTTACGGAAAGGGTCATTGGGCATTGGAATATGCTGTCCAGGGAGGTGGTTGATTTGCCTTCCCTGGAGGCGTTTAAGGCACGAGTAGACGATGTCCTGAGGGACATGGTTTAGTGTTTGATAGGAATGGTTGGACTCGATGATCTGATGGGTCTCTTCCAATCCGGTGATTCTGTGATTCTGTAATGCAGCACAAATCCCCTATTGACTACTGACAGCTACCTGGCCAGACCTCTCTGAAAAGCCAAGCAACCCTTATTTCCCACGATGCAGTAACATGTAAACACTTCTTACCCACAGCGCTGAGGGCATGCTTGAGCTCCAGGGTAAAAGCCGTAAGTGGCACCTCCTCAGACACAGGTATAATTGCTACCATGGAGAGATTGCTGGCAGGATTTCCAGCATCCCACTTGCTACTCGAGCTGTGTAATCCAAGAGGGTGACCTGTTCAACGAGAAAAAAAACTTGTCGTCAGCCAACCTAGAGAGCCAGGTGTCACTGCGTTCTTTTCAACTGTCAGAGAGCAAGGGAAGCATCACTGAACTGCTGAACCAAAGATAAATGTAACAGAATCAAAGAATGCTTTGGGTTGGAAGAAACCTCAAAGCCCATCCAGTTCCAACCCCTGCAATGGATCAGGTTGCTCCAAGCCCCATCCAACCTGGCCTGGAACACCTCCAGGAATGGGGCAGCCCTGACTCCTCATCCTATACATCAGATAAAAGGAAAGAGTTTCCACGTATCTCATTCCTAAGGGGATGAAAATCCATTTCTATCATTTTTGGCTGCTGACACAGCAAGCGTGGATAAGAGCCTGGTGATGTTAAAAAAATCTGGATGCCAGGAACAGGTAAAATACAGAATCTCTGTGGTGGCTGCAAAGTAACGGTGGGATTATCTCCAGTATAACACAGTGAGCTGAGCAAGGATAAGGAGAATGGCCAGAGGAGAGCAATTTTGGCTAGAAGCATGTGATGGAGGTAACAAAGACGAAGATATTCCCCAGGCTTAGAATAGGAGAAGATCAATGACAGTGGTAATCAACAAATTTGCATTTTGATACTATTGCCTTCCTCTCTAACTGAGCCTCCTCAAACAACCTCACTCTGCTGCCAAGGCAGTTCCACTCAGCTGTTAAGTCCACAATAGACATTGCCCATGTGTTCCTCATCTCATTTCATCCAGCAAAGGCCTAAGTTGCCCCATTAGGATGAATACTCGAGATAGATGTATGGAAGTACTTGATGTACCATAGGAAAATTCTCTCAAAGACACTTATATACATATACCCATATGTAGAATAAAACCACCATTCACTTCTGAAAACAGCTAAAAGATTTAGTGATAAATTCTCTTTTCAAGTTTCCAGATTTAACAACGTGAATGTGGCTCCAAGGAAGCATCAACGGGAGTAGCCCAGGAATGAGTCTTACCTCCCTGCTGAAGGTTGCCAAGGATCTTCTTGCCCAGCAAGTGAATAAGTCTAGTCACAACCTGGCAGCAGGAGAGAGAAAAGAAACAAACATTCAGGCAGAACGTACTAAAAGCAATGCTTCTAAACAGACACGTTCAAACTTCTTTAGGATGTTAGCTCCATTGGAACCACACAAAGAAAAGGTTTTATAAACAGAGCTTCTCTTCTGGCTGTAACATACGGTACTTATATGTTGTACTTGGATGA
>WAAB01023425.1:0-36126 GCA_013389865.1 Piaya cayana | reverse complement strand
CAGAAAGGGTCATTGGGCACTGTCAGAGGCTGCCCAGGGAGGGAGTTGATTCACCTTCCCTGGAGGGGTTTAAGGGACGGGTGGATGAGGTGCTGAGAGACATGGTTTAGTGACTAATGGGAATGGTTGGACTCTATGATCTGGTAGGTCTCTTCCAACCTGGTTGTTCTATGATTCTATGATTCTAAATTGCCCCAACTATGGGGTGCAGGGAAGGAAAGAGGGGATACTTAATAAAAATTATGAGACTGCCTGCCGTTCTTAGGGGAGACAACCTGCCTCGGGAGAGGCTTCGCTATCCCCAACTCCCAAGCTGTTAGGGGAAGAGATGTATCCGCACTCCAGGCCTCTCTGTAAGCAGCTCTGGAAGGTGTTATGAACGTTTTACACCTCTGAACCACAGCCAGCCTCGGAATTTTAATTACTTACTAAAACCACCTCCTGTATTTATAACTTCTTCTGCTTTACAGACAGCAAAGGAGAGCTCCAGCTAAGTTAAAGGGAATGGCCAAGGTTAATGATGGCACTAAGAATAGAACTTACTGGTCTCATTTTCCAGCTGGCTGCTCGTGTTACCAGGAAATATTATTCGGCTTGTTTGCTGGAGCAAACCTTACAGCCTTGGTACATATAGATACGGAAAAAATATTTCCCCAGTGACTTTGTAAGACAAGCAAATTGCTAACCAGAACGGGATGAGTCACTCTGTCGCAGTCATGGCAACGTCGAAGGAACATCAATTTGGGATCAGTGCTAAGAACTGGCCTGAAATTTCCTTGGAGTTTTATATTACACACACTATGTTTTCCTTCATTAAAAGGTAATATTTTCATTTAAAAGAGACTTGTCCCTCTGTCTGAGGGAGGTCAGTGGAAATCGCATCTTTCCATCAACCACAGCTCCCAGCCTTCACTGACCAACCCTCACCCATCGTTGAGCAGGGCAGCCAGAGCAGCTCTCAAAATCAGTTCAGCCGCGGAGAACTCAAAACCAACAGACAAAAAAAAATAAACAACCCCCACCCTCCAGGTTTCCCATCATGCTGGGGTTAAAAATGGATTGTTTTTAAGGCCTCATCCAACCCAAACCATTTTATGATTCTATATGGAAGGTGGCTCTCCCCACGGTAAGGACGTTGGATGAGTTGGATGAGTTCTAAGGTCCCCTCTGACCCAAACCATTCTATGATTATCTCAACCCCCTATAACAAGGCACAAGAAAGAGCTGCACAGCTCAATGCAGCCCAAGATGCAGCTGGGGTTGTTTAGCCTGGAGAAGAGGAGGCTGAGAGGAGACCTCATTGCTCTCTGGAACTCCCTGTGAAAGGAGATTGTGGAGAGGAGGGAGCTGGGCTCTTCTCCCAAGTGACAGGGAACAGGACAAGAGGGAATGGCCTCAAGCTCCACCAGGGGAGGTTTAGGCTGGACATTAGGAAAAAATTTTCACAGAAAGGGTCATTGAGCACTGGCAGAGGCTGCCCAGGGAGGTGGTTGATTCACCTTCCCTGGAGGTGTTCAAGGTGAGGGTGGACGAGGTGCTGAGGGACATGGTTTAGTGTTTGATAGGAATGGTTGGACTCGATGATCCAGTGGGTCTCTTCCAACCTGGTGATTCTATGATTCTATGACTCTGACAAGAGAGATGGAGCATCTGGGAGAGGAGCTGGGGTGGCATGGAGAGAACTGGTTTAGCCTCAGGAAGGGAGAATTAGGAAGCAATCAGAAATCAGCCCTTGGGCTGGGAGGTGTCAGACACGGATTGAAGGAAAATACTTATTCCAAGTGTGCCTGGAAGAGATGGAGGTGGGAGAAAGGCAGGTAGCAGGGCTCTGGCAGACAGGTTCCTCTGCACAGACATCCAGGCAGTGATTCAGCAGCCACATATTCCCACCTTTTGTGTTTAGCTGTATGTCACAGGAAAAGCTCTGGGAATTAGCAGTCAGGGTTTGGGTAGAGGGGGAAGGCAAGAACAGCGCTGTTGGGAAACAGGATTGACCTGGAAGAAACCCCAAGTTTCCAGTCCTCCAGAGGTTCAACATGCCATATAGTCTCTTACGTTGTTCACGGCACAGTTGAGCATGGACTTGGGCACTGTTTTTTCAGGAGTAGGCAAGAATTCTAGCCCCTCCGCCATGCAAACCCCAGTCCTTCCCAAGCACAGTACCAGAAGAGCGCAGAGCACTTCCCAGACATCTGTACATACAAAACTGTCTCATTTCACGGAGTCACCGGCACCCAGGGCCAGACAGCCTTCGCGGCACAGTTGGAAGCATCTGGTGTGCTCATCCCTCCAGCACAAACTGGATTTTACAGTCTGATCTAGCACATATCCACCCGCAAACACACTCCCTGCTCTCCACAGACACCGAGTCGCAGTCCCATCCGCTGGCACGGAATCGGGTCGGTGGGATTTAAGGTTTGGAGAAAAATCTGTGCTGCAAAAAAAAGCAGTGAGTTCGAGTCCAGACTTCCCCAGGAATGCCACGGGGTTTCTAAATTAGGCAAGAATCATTAATTGCCTGCAAAGTAAATGCAACTTTTTGATCACTTGTACTAGGGACAGAGCCAAACGTGTTCCAGTTTGCGAGGAAGCTGAATTTATCATTCCTCTTCATAATAAATTGTGCTAGCAGTGAGCAGACCCTGCTCAGTTAATCACAGTTAATCATTGCAACCAAAACGAGAAGCAGAGAACATCAATTAGGCTCTTCTGATGCACGGCTGGGCACATAGAGCGGTGCCGCTGGAACTGCCAGGCTGCAGGTGAAACCCGTCCTTGTGAGAAGGAGAACACTTCTCAACCGACTGCTGCCACCTCAAGCTGTTGAATGACCCAAAAAGGTCACCGGGCTTGGCCAGTGACCTAAATATACACTGAAAGCATCTCACAGCACAAGTCTGGACTCCGGAGCATGGAGTCCTCCTGGGTCGGAAAGACAAACTGGGTCAATTATCATTTGAAAAAAAACCCAAAGCAAACCCCACTTCACACTACTGAGTTTATGCAAAAGACCTTTCAGGCCAGTAGGAAGAAAACTGACCTCACAGGTCTGAAAAACTGAGTAAATCTCCATCTCACAGGTCACTTGGGATTCCAGGTGCATCAGTGCCATTCACCAAAAGTCTCAAAACTTCTCCTACTCTCACAGACCCAGCTGTAATTACAGGACAGCCAGTTGAGACACGTTTCCCAAGGGAAATAAAATGAAAAGTGGTGGCTGCTCCATCCCTGGAGGGGTTCAAGGCCAGGCTGGATGGGGCTGGGAGCAGTCAGATCCAGTGGCAGGTGTCCCTGCCCATGGCAGGGGTGGCACTGGATGGGCTCTGAGGTCCCTTCCAACCCAAACCATTCTATGATTCTACATTGTTCCTCCTCCTACCTACTTACCTTTTCAGATTAACTCAACAGAACACTTCTGTGCAGAGCAAAAGACTATTTCTCTTTCTCAAATGGTGTTAAACAGCACTTTCTTCAGCACAATTCCACCTCTCTGACCCAGTCTACCACTACGACCTCATCTACCTAGACACACATTGACCTCCTGGCTGTTTCTGAATCTGCTTCATCCCCACTAACAACCTCTCAAGCTCTCACAGCAGCTTCCAGTCCCTCCAGTCTTCATATACTGAACGTAGCTCCTGCAACAGAGAAGATTCTGGGAAACCATTAATTTTCCCTCTGCTTAACTAACATTAAATTACCGAGCAGACCTGCAGCCTCTGCACTGCGGGGCAAGGACTAAACCTCCTATTCCCAGGGGACTGCAGTTGATGACTTTGGGATGACTAATTCCAGCTTCCCAATGTCCTTCAGTGGCGAGGCCAGGCAGCGTCACAGCTCTGCATCCCTGCCAGTTCCATCCACTCCAGGTCTCAGAGGTTCTCCTCAGCACCACCTGGTTCACAGCTACTGGAATTCCCACACCAAGTGGTCCCTGGTCACTCTGCAGGTTGTATTTCTGACAATCCTTTTAACTTTTCCAGCCTATTATCCACACCCAGCTTATCTTCCAAGGCTGGGTTCTAGTTAAAGCTTTTGTTCCTATCCAACTGTAAAATTTAAAGAGCTGCTTTACAACAAACCCTTTTGAAAGTGATTTTCATGAGAATTCGGGTTTCTATGGGAATTGATTTCATTCCGTGAATAGCACGGATTGCCTGGCAGACTGACTATCAGCTAATGGATAACGACGGCACTAAACAAAGCTTCTTCCCATCATTGCTAACTTTCAACACATTTAATGGGAAACCATGGACAAACTTCCAAAATCTGCACCAATAGCCAAATTCACAGTAACCGCTACCTGTAAAAGGCGCTGTGTGGCACAATTCCAGTTTGGTTACAATGGGAGAAACATATCACAGAATCACAGAATCACAGAATCACCGGGTTGGAAGAGACCCATCAGATCATCGAGTCCAACCATTCCCACAAAACACTGTCCCTCAGGACCTCGTCTACTCGTGATTTAAACACCTCCAGGGAAGGCGAATCAACCACCTCCCTGGGCAGCATATTCCAATGCCTAATGACCCTTTCCGTAAAAAACTTCCTCCTAATCTCTAGCCTAAATCTACCCTGGTGGAGCTTGAGGCCATTCCCCTTCATCCTGTCCCCTGTCCCTTGGGAGAAGAGCCCAGCTCCCTCCTCTCCACAACCTCCCTTCAGGGAGTTGTAGAGAGCAATGAGGTCTCCTCTCAGCCTCCTCTTCTCCAGGCTAAACAACCCCAGCTCTCTCAGCCGCTCCTCATAAGGCCTGTTAAATATCTAAGAACAATACCAAAATCTACAAGGTACATTCATCGACCCTGTTCCATGCCATACAAGGGGGCGAGTTTTATTGCATGCTCTTCTAAACTCAAAAAAACAAAGCTCCTACACAAGAAAGCAAAGGACCAGTCCCCAGGAAGGACAAGCCCGGCCCCCGTCAGTGCTGCCTCTCTGCAGGCTCCTGGTTTAGGAAACCAGCCTTGTTTTAAAGCAAGAAAGGAATGAGCCTGACATAGAATCATGGAATCACAGAACAACCAGGTTGGAAGAGACCCACTGGATCATCAAGTCCAACCATTCCTATCAAACACTAAATCGTGTCCCTCAGCACCTTGTCCACCCGTCCCTTAACACCTCCAGGGACATGCCAGCGTGGACCCCATACAATCAACAGGTGCACATCCCTCCAAATTAGAATGTGGTTTTCCTTCCAAGCCTGTTCGGATCCTTTCTAGTAGATCCTCTACCATCACCCAGATCCAAAGCACCAGGACTCTAGCAGAGAACNTGTGGTTTTCCTTCCAAGCCTGTTTGGATCCTTTCTAGTATCTAGTACTAGAATCTATTATCTAGATCCTTTCTACCATCACCCAGATCCAAAGGACCAGGACTCTATCAGAGAACAAGGCTTGCAGATGAGCTAAGGACTTCCTCGGTGACTTTCACGTTAAAAAATAAGATACTTAATAGTTAAGCCTTTACAACTTCAAGTCAGTCATCCAGTGGGCCACCTTTAAATTAATTATGTTAAATAACGAGTCACTGGTGCCTCCACAGCAGGCTGGTATAGACCCCCACACGCCTATGTGGTTTAGTCAAAGGACATGAAAAAGGGCTTTCTATCCCACACAGGTCCGATGTGAATAAGCTCACACGGAAAACAGGGCTGCCAAGGGCTTTCTAATCTCCAAAGCAAACACAATTGAGGTAAAACAGTAATAACAGCCCTTTTACCTATACAAATTTACATAATAGCAGGTTGGTTTCTGCAGAGTTCTTTCACTTCTCTTTCCAGGAGCTGAGATAATTTCCTACCAGCTTTCTGAAGGGTTTTTTTATTTTGAGGGAGGAGGAGAGGTAAACTAGATCTTCAACTTGAATAAAACCATAGCCTTATTGAAGGCTTGCACGGCCCTGGATCAGATAAAACACCCTGCTCGTCACGGAATCGGGGAGCTTAGCAGGGGGTCTCCGATTCAAACTTCCGAGGGTTTGAGAACCACTGTGACAAAGCAAATCTTAACTGTGCACTCACAACCGTGTCTGGCACCTGTACAAATGCCTCCAAAGCACAGAGTGGAACAGAAGCTTTATCCTGGGGCCGTTTGAGCTTCCAACGTTTGCGATCAATTGTGTCTTCAAGAAAAATGCCTTCTCGCCTCACCTTTATGACTAAGCACCGCTCCAGCCTGCCTCACGTCGGGCAGCAACAGTCGGGGACCACGCTGCCACAGAACATCTTTCTTCTCTCCTTTTCACATCCACTTCTCCTACAGTCAAGGAAAACTTATTTTTTAGGGAGCAAATACAGAAAAGCCTGGAAGCATGGCCTCTCCTGACCTATTCCACAGCACGACATCAAGCTTAAATAACGTGACACGCAACAGACATCGGGCCTGGGGGGAGTGTTTGGAAAAGAGGGCACATTACCACGCTCACTTTGTGAGGCAGATCACCTCCGGGAAGGCTGTATCCACTTCAGGAAAGCTCCGGTTAAAATATGCATACAAAGAAAGCAGGGCTCGCTGTGCAAGAAGTATGATAGGTTCTGAATATATTTAAACCCTGAGGGCAGAGTTGGAGAATTTAAAGATAGATGCAGAAAAACTCTGTATTCTCTAGCATGCATTTCCAGCACGGAAAGGTTGTCTTGCACTTAACCCCCCGCTGGCTCCTACGCGATGTCTCGGTGCCATTTCCATCAGCTACAGCAGGTCTAAATTTCAAATTAGAATTATAAAAATCAGCCCCAGCTCAGTAGAGGCAAAGAAAATCTATAAAATGCGATCCAAGTTATGCACTGATGTTAGAACATCTCTGTCATCTGTTCACAAATTCTGCGCTTTGCCACTGCTTCGAAACCGCTTTGCGGTGCCAAAAATCGTGAGCTGATTCTCTGCCCTACTTTTCAGACCTGAAGGGAGCGATGAAAATAGAAAGAATCAATTCCCTTTCATTTCTGCAACTCTGAAAAGCTTCGAGCGGCACCAGAAGCAGGCAGGGAGGCTGAAAGGGAAGCAAATGCTCTTGCTGGCTGGGTGCCCTGAAGGCTCTGCTGCAGAGAGTCCTGAGAAAGCAAAGAAGTCGGCACTGTGGACCACTTTCAATTTGGAATGTCTAGGATGTCACAGCCAGAATAACTCGAGGCTGGGATGCTTTCCTGAGAAGCCAGAGGACATAGATCTGACTTCTGCAGACTGAGCAGGATCTGGAAGTCAACATCTGTCATTTCTGGGCAGACACGCTGAAGCTTTGGCTGTTCTGTATAACTGAGATTAGATTCCCCACATGTGCCCATCTGTTCCATCCCTCAGGATAACAGGAGCTACAGAGGGTCCCATCAAAGACCCCAGTGGACCAGTATCTCGTCTGTGACAGAGCCAAAGCAGAGGCCCTAGGGAGAAGACAAAACAGAGGACGAGCATATGGTGCCTCCCCAAGGATCAGTGATTTTTCTAAGTTGTACATCACAGCTCAAGGAACTTGAATTGCTGTACAGACTAATAGAGCGTGATTCCTCTTTATTTCACATTGCTCCCTCTGGGCAGCACCCACATTTACTATTTTCTTTACCCATCAGATAATATTTCCTTACAATGCATTCCAGAGGGTCCCTTCTGGGTCACCTACATCATGACTGGTAAGAATCATGGAATGGTTTGGGTTGGAAGGGATCTCAAAGCCGATTCAGTCCCACCCCTGCCATGGGCAGGGACACCTCCCACTGGATCAGGAGCTCCAAGCCCCATCCAACCTGGCCTTGAACCCCTCCAGGGATGGAGCAGCCACCACTGCTCTGGGTAACCTGGGCCAGGGCCTCCCCACCCTCAGCGTGAATGATTTCTTCCTCATGTCTAATCTAAACCTTCTCCCCTTCCAATTTAAAGCTCTTGCCCCTTGTCAAGAAGTGCACAGGATGAAGTCCCTCCACTAACTTCCATAATTAATGGGGTTTTCATCCTGAACAGGTAATAGTTGAGCTCAAGAGCAGCTGATCACAAGGGTGATTCAACCCCAGGCTCTGCCCATTCTCTGCTGTTAAGACACAGAGAACTGAAGCTCCACAGAGGCTGCCAAGAGGAACACAGGAACAAGAGCAATTCTCCCCAGTGTGGGATTCCTCCGAACTAACAGAGGAGTTCACAGGACTGGGGATAAGCACCAATGTTTGACTACTATTCCACCAAGCACGACACAGGGTAAGTTAACCTCACTAGTTGGTAGGGGAGCCTGGGTTGGATGGAGGTAGAGTTGCTTGCTTGCTTTCTCCTAAAAAAGCGATTTCCTGGTGTGCAGAGGAATAAGGAAAATCCTCCCCCCGCCCGCCACCGCTGAATCCTAAACTACCCAGTCAGTTATTTCAAACCTATTGCACCTGCAATCCCTTCACCACTTTATCACCTCTGGTTGGATGGGGAAAACATCATCATAAATCCTGCACATAAATCACTCCACTAGAACGGCAGGAGAGAAAACGGGACAGATAATCCATTTGGCCCATCCCTCTGCTAAGCACAGGGCACCACCTCAAACATAATATTTTAAGAGGTCATAAAAACAAGTTAACAATCTCTTTGCCTTCCTAGCGAGTAGAGTCAGCTGCTTCTTAATACCTACATCCTGCAGCCTCAGTCCCTGTCGTTTGCAATATCCAACACGGTGAGCAACTTACGCCCTCGCTATCAGAAGACAGCTTTACGCATCTGCAAAGAGCTACCATGCCTTCCCCTAACCTTTCACAGCCCTGGCTTTTGTCCTCTAGACTCTTCGCTTGGTCTGCCTCTTTCTTCAGCTGCGCAGCCACAGGCTGGTACCAAAGCTCTTCCAATACCAGGGAGAACACAAGGGTTCTTTCACTCCAAATCCATTCTGTGAACACAGTTGTTTTTTTTCACAACTGCCTGACACTGTTCAGACATGGTCAGCCCTTGATCCTCTAATGCCTGGATGTTTTTTTCCCAGAAACAGCCATCCAGACAATTTTCTCTGTATGTAATTTAATAGTTTCTAGCTCAAAAAATCTCTCCAGCGTACTCCTTAAACTTTAAAGTTGACTTTGTTCCCTCTACTAGACTTCACATTTTCTACCCTGTTGTCTTCCTCCATCACTTCAATTTCCTCTCACATCCATCCTTCCTGTCTGGCGATGGACCTGACAGACAGAAAGCCTCATGCACTAAAAGGCAAGAAATTTGAGATCAGATTAAAAAGAACCAAAGGTAAAATATTTATGAAACAGTCTGAAGGCATTAACCACATAAATCACTTACTTGAAGTCTATCTTACACTCCCCTTTCGATTTCTAATGTTTGTTCTAAAATGACACAAGAGTAAAAACGTGAGCTGTCACATTCTTGATATCAGTTTGACATCTGTTTAGAATTTGGAGATCTCAAACAGCAGCAAAAACGTGTCTTTCCAACAACCCTTTTTGCAACACATTTCTTTAAAAGACCTATTTCTGTAAGCAATAAACCAAACTCTGTGCAAGTCTAGGGAAAACCAACTCCATATTCAAAAAGGCAGGAGTTTGAGGCTGACAGGCTGTGCTCTCTAGACATGGGAAGACATTTGAATTCCATTACAATTAAGTCGTTTTAATTGTAGTACAAACTTAACACTCAAGCTCAACTTTAACCGCAAAGCAGAAAGATTCCAAACTCCACAGGGAGCACTCGTTAGGGAAAAACAATTCCTCCAGCTGACAGAACAGAAAAGGAGAGAGAATGGAGACACTGAAACCAACTCTTGCCCCAGAAAGAAAGGCAGAATTAGAACACAGCCTTTGCACAGAAAAGCATTCAAGGCGTTACTGAATTCTAAACACTTATTGCTTACCAGTGATTTACAGTTTAAATGCCCACTTGAAACATTTGTAATCATCCGCTATGTAAGGCGAAAGGGGGGTTTGAATTCCACCCGGCTCATCTCCTCAATCCTTGGGTCGGTCACACTGTCCCCAGTTTGTGGGGAGTTATCATAGAATCATAGAATAGTTTGGGTTGGAAAGAACCTTAAAGACCATCTTCTTCCAAACCCCCCTGTGATGGGCAGAGACACCTCTCAGGCTGCCCAAGGTCCATCCCACCTGGCCTTGAACCCCTCCAGGGATGGGGCAGCCACCCCTGCTCTGGGCAGCCTGGGCCAGGGCCTCCCCACTCTCATTGTGAAGAAATTCCTCCTTATGTCCAGTCTAAATCTGCCCCTCTCCAGTTTAAAGCTATTCCTCTCATCCTATCACCACAAGCCTTTGTGAACAGCCCCTTCCCAGGTTTCTTGTAGCCCCTTCAGGTACTGGAAGGTCACTATAAGGTCTCCTCAGAGCCTTCTCTTCTCCAGGCTGAACAATCCCTGAAGAACTCTCTCAGCCTGTCCTTGTATGGGAGATGCTCCGGCCCTCTCATCATCTTTGTAGCCTCCTCTGGACCCGTTCCAATAGCTCCATCTCCTTCTTATGTTGAGGATTCCAGAACTGGACACAACACTCCAGATGAGATCTCCCAAGAGAGGAAGAGAGGGGCAGAATCCCCTCCCTTGCCCTGCTGGCCACGCTGCTTTTGATGCAGCCCAGGACACGGTTGGTTTCTGGGCTGTGAGCACACATTTCTGGCTCATGTTGAGCTTCTCATCAACCAGCACCCCCAGGTCCTTCTCTGCGGGGCAGTTCTCAGTTACATCATCCCCCATCCTGTATGAAACCAGGGATTGCCCCGACCCAGGTGAAGGACCTCGCCCTTGGCCTTGTTGAACCTCATGAGGTTCTCACTGCTCCAGCCTGTCCAAGTCCCTCCAGACAACATCCCGTCCTTCCAGTGTGGCAATTGCACCATTCAGCTTGGTGTCATCAATACATGTACTTTAATTAGGTGCATTACTTTTGCAGTGTTTTTTAAGAAATCTGGTAAAATAAAGACTATCTTAAAGACAGCAGAGAGAAAAACTAGAAATTATTTGAAGTAACAGCATCAAAGAATTGTCCATAAGGCTCCTGCAATGATTTAGTGCTTAGTATAACGTCCCTGATGTACTTAAGGACAGAAGAATTTAATTTCTAGTCCGTCAGTCTCCAGCTTTGCAGGGGAGAGGTATAATGTTAGTGAATTAAAGAAGATGGAAAAGCTGATGGATTCAAAGGGAGCCATCACAGTCCTCAGGACACAGATCCGGCAGTTACAGAATGAGGATCGACAGCCCAAAACGCAAGGAAAAGGAAAACCGACCCCCAGATACCAACGCTCTGGAAATAGAGGTACAAAACCCCAGTGTGGACTGGAGTCCCAGTGAGCAGGACAAATGAATCATGGCATTTTAAAGGGATTTTAGAAGTCAAAATTTCATTTAGCTATCAATAGAACTGAGCGATTTCCACTTTTCTAAATATGCACACCCTGTGTTTAGCATTAACTGCTTCCAGACACACAAACCAGCCCCGCAATCAAACACGCTAAAACTGATTAGGAGATAAGGAAAAGGCGCTGGTGACGTCTGGTATAGATCAGCTCAGGCAGACAGAGAACAAAATGTTTTCTCAGTACACATCAATCATATGGAAAACCCAGAGGTGCTAAAGGAGAGTTTCAGCTCCTCAGATACCTTTTGAGAAAGACAGAAACACTTCTAATGTTCTTACCTGAGGGAATTTGCGTTTGATTGATGTCAGTGCTCCCTCTGGGAGTTTGGCAAGCTCTGAGTCTCTGACTGCGTGTACTGTTGTGGCTCTGGGCTGGTGGGTTAGTGCCTCTACCTGCAAGAGGACAGAACCAAAACGTTACCAAGAACTCACAACATGCTGTAAAAATTAAATGTCAGGATGAAGAAACGGAACAATTCCCAAGAACCGCGCTGCCACACTTGTTGCTCACACAAAAACAAAACACATTTTTCCCCAGGGGCGCCTATAGAGGGAACTCACTGAAGGCTCATCCATCTGCAACAAGAATCAGTGTCTATTTAATCCACATCACTCAGGCAGTCGTTCTGCTACTGGACAGCGGCAGTTTTTCACCAGAAGCAGAGCCCATAGCTGCGGACAGGGCTACGAAGGGAAGTTTTGAGCTTTTGCAGGCTCTCACACACTGTGTATCTCCAAAGCGAGGACAAGAACTGCTTCTAATGCTCACCAGAACAGCCAAAGGCACACAACCACCTCACCATCCCAACACCATTCATATCTTTCAATCTATCATTTTTTATTATGACAAAGCCGTCTAAGAGACAGGAAAACCCAACTTCTCTAGTGTTCTTTCTCCTTTCTTCAGTGCCATGCTGAAGTCATGGAATTATTGAGTAGTTTGGGTCGGAAGGGACCTTAAAGATCATCTAATTCCAACCCCCCTGCCATGGGCAGGGACACCTCCCACTGGATCAGGCTGCTCAATGCCCCATCCAACCTGGCCTTGAACCCCTCCAGGGATGGGGCAGCCACCCCTGCTCTGGGCAGCTTGGGCCAGGGCCTCCCCACTCTCATTGTGAAGAAATTCCTCCTTATGTCCAGTCTACACCTGCCCCTCTCCAGTTTATCCCCACTGCCCGTCATTCTATCACTCCAAGCCTTTGTAAACAGTCCCTCCCCAGCTTTCTTGTAGTCCCTTCAGGTATTGGAAGGTCACTATAAGGTCTCCCGGGGCCTTCCCTTCTCCAGGCTGAACAGCCCCAAGTCTCTCAAGTTCTTCTCTGCGGGGCAGCTCTCACTCACATCACGCCCTATCCTGTATGGAAAGAGCCGATTGCCCTGCCCCAAGAGTAGGAAATCTTTCCATTTTGCTTTGAGAAGCTGAACACAAACAACCTTGTAATAATCAAGGCTTCTTAAAAATTAAAGAAAGGGATAAGGAGCAAATCATCATATTTTGGCCAGAAGTGTGCTTTGCTCTTCCAGGTTTCGGGGTTAACACGTCCATCTGTGCTATGTAACCAGGAGAACACGTGACAGCAGGCACTGACCAGAGCAGTGCCCCATAGTTTCACACAGAGGCATTTATTTTATCGAGAGTCGAAGTTTAAAGAAGAAAATGGCCACACAATGAAAATTAAGAGAGATGTCGTCCTTCATGGAGAGAAGCTGATAAAGTGGGTTGCCAAAGCCAACTCTGCAGAATGAGATTGCTCTTTGGATCCCCAACTGCAGCATCCGCAGAGCCCCGACCCACCATGATTTTGGTTGGAAATGCAGAAATCAAATTCCCTGGTGAAATATCTTCACATGCTTAATGAGAAAGCCTGCTGGGTGAGCTGGCGGCATCCAAAGCTCCAGTGTGAGCTACGACATTTAATTGCTTAGAAACAGCCCGGCGCTCAGTTTTGCAAGTTTTAGCAACAAGCAGTGTTTACTGGGTTTAAAACCCAGAGATCAGTTGGTTTGAAAACAATGGCTGTCACTGTAGCAGCTGTAATGACTAAGGTTAAAATGCAAATAACAAAATTCCTTACTCAAACTGCAGGTCGTGGAGACTTAGAATAAAAATGAAGATGACTTTTCATTTTAAGTTTTCCAGTATAGAAAACAAACACAGGAAGGACATGGATCTGTTGGAGCGAGTCCAGAGGAGGCTACAAAGATGACCCGAGGGTTGGAGCATCTCCTGCATGAAGACAGGCTGAGAGAGTTGAGGTTGTTTAGCTTGGAGATCTTAGAAGCAGCTTCCAGTGCTGAAAGGGGCTCTGGGAAAGCTGGGGAGGGGCTCTGGTTCAGGGAGTGCAGGGACAGGATGAGGGGGAATGGTTTTAAGCTGAGAGAGGGGAGATTTATACTGGATATAAGGAAGAAATGTTTTGCTGTGAGGGTGGAGAGGCCCTGGCCCAGGTTGCCCAGAGCAGAGGTGGCTGTCCCATCCCTGGAGGGGTTCAAGGCCAGGTTGGATGGGACTTGGAGCCCCTGATCCAGTGGGAGGTGTCCCTGCCCATGGCAGGGGTGGAACTGGATGGGCTTTGAGATCCCTTCCAACCAAAACCATTCTGTGAGTCTATGAAAAGAAAAAGATAATATATCAGGTTAGAATTGTTTGGTTTGGGGCTGGATGGGTAATGGGGTTTTGTTTGGTTGGTTTGGGGGTTGTTTGTTTGTCAATCAGCCCTGAAAGCTCATCTTTACAGCAAATTCCAACACCATCGATGCCATCGTCGCAGCACCGGGGTTCAGGCCCACAGCCCATTACATGATGCCCTGCTCAGCAGCTGAGCCCTACTGGGGGCCCAGGCACTGCTCACAGCACTCAATTAATTCAAAACACATAACTGTGACCCTACTTCCAACAGGAGTTGATTCTTGGAAGAGTACACATTGGACAAACCAGAGAGCTCTGACAGACGGAACATCCAGATCTCAAATCCTTCAATTAGAAAGCCAAGATCAGCCTGCCAATCTTAACTCTGGTGAGGATAGAGAAGCTTCACCAACACCAAATACTATAAATGAACACTGCACAGGTCAATTTAAAGCAGAATCATAGAATCGTTAAGGCCGGAAAAGACCTCTAAGCTCATCAAGTCCAACTGTCAGCCCAACCCCACTGTGCCTACTAAATCATGGCCAAGTGCCACTCTACATGATTTTTGAAACCCTCCAGGGATGGAGACCCCACCACTGCCCTGGGCAGCCTCTGCCAAGGCTTCACCACTCTGTCCGTAAAGGAATTTTTCCTAATATCCAATCTAAACCTCCCCTGGCACAACTTGAAGCCTGTTCCTCTTGTCGTGTCCCTTGCTCCTTGGGAGAAGAGAGTAACACCCACTTCATCACAACCTCCTTTCTGGGAGCTATAGCAGCCACACTTTGCAAGCCCAAGCCCTTGGTTTTAGTTCACATGCCAGGGATGTTTTGTGCTGTAGTTATATTTTAAACCGATTATACAGAAGGGGAAAAAAGGTCCTGCCTCTTTGCACACACATTTATAGAGAACCACCTCTTCTTTAGGTTCCCCAAATGGTCCTATAATGTCTTTATCTCCTGTAAGGTCTTTATCTCTCTATTACCAGCTTTTTAGCTCTGTAATTTAGCTTCCTTACCCTGAAAGCAGGTTAAGAATTTCAACTGTTAAAATAAAACCTTTCCCCTCAGCCTGCCATCACCTGATTTGGTTTAATTTCTATGAAGGAAGAAAACCACTCAAACTGCCTAACTTCGTTTTCCACTCTTTTTGTGATATACAAGCGCATAAAATTTATTGCGTTCCAAAGGGCTCACAAGTCTTCCAGAAAAGATGAGATTTGTAAAAAAAGGAAATTAAAATTTAACTTCAAAACAAAGCCTCAGGGAGTTTTTTTCCTCCTCTAAATTTTGGCTCTGCCTTTTGGAACTGAACCATAGCCAGTCCCTCAGCAAAGGGGAGGGGAGATGGAGACCTTTCTCAGAACTCCTTTACAAGGAGCCTTTCAAATCTCCGCAGCAAGTGGCATTTGCACCACTCGCCGTGTTCCAGGTACCTGCAGTGGCAGGGAATTCACTGAATGTAATTCCCAGCTTATTACAGAAACTGGATCTTGTACCACTCTCACAGGTGCTATGTAAGTCTTGCCATCAGCTCCCATATTTTCATGTAAATACACCCAGTATTCCAGCAAGGAAAATATCTGCATCCCAGGCATGGTACACCAAGAAATACAGATATTGCTTTCCCCCTGGATACAATCATCTCAGTCCCCAGTCTCTCATTTTATTTGTTATCCCAAACTGTTTACAAAATTCGTTCCCTTCACTGGAAGGGAGAGAGCTCTCATTGAACATGTGGAGCACCACTAGGACTACTCTCAACCTTCATTACATCCTCACTCTCCTGTCTACAGCCTGGAGTAAAGGATCCAACAGAAGGTGTCCCTGCCCATGGCAGGGGTAGAACTGGATGGGCTTTAAGGTCCCTTCCAACCCAAACCATTCTGTGATTCTATTATCTTCCAAATCTCATTCAACGTGACCAGAGGGGACGCATTCCCATGTGCGACCCAGGACTCTTCTCTGAGCTTCTTCCCAGACTGCCATCACCATTATTTAACCAGGCCAGTATGAACACAGCTCCACTTGCTCCAGTGCAAGAAAGAAGCAATGGACTCCTTCCCAATTCTTTTCCAAGTCAAAACAACTTGATGTATCTTGCTTCAGGCAAGAGTATCTCCCTGGTTTTTCTCCCAGTAACATCCATTCCCTCTCCTTAGAAAGAAGCCTCTTGACAAGTTCTGCCTCATCACCCATGTCTGGTCTTCTCTTTCAATTTTTAACTCATTCTTTCTTCATCCTTGCTCTTCACCTCTCACCCAATCCTCCACTTTTCCTGAATCTCACTGAAGGCTCCATCCTGTCACCTCTTCTGCTCCACCTGGACTGGCTGCTCTTCTCTTTGCCATCTTACCTAGCGTTGTTCACTTTTCCCTCACGTTGTAAATTCTCAAGCCTACATTAGAGTGCTATTTCCACTCTGAAAGCCGTTTCTCTTTGAAACCCAACACCTTCACCTTATTGTAGCAGCCATGTCTCCACTTTAAATGTCCCACTCATTGCTCCCCTATCTCTGAGCTCTACCCCTTAGGTCCTCAACTACAACAAGCTTCTCTCTACCTCCATCACACCCTCAAGAACCCATCCAGCCACCGCTGACTTTACTTCCCTTCCCTTCAAGAGCTGCATGAGCAACACCTTGAATGTTCTTAATAATCTGCATCCAGAAGCACAGATTATTGAAGGTGTCACACCCCCTGTGTTCTTGTGACAGACCATGCCTGTTATCCTGAGTAATAAAAAAAAACCCAACTATAAATGGATCTGTGCTCTTTCCATGGTTCCAGTTAATCATGACAGCGAGGTTTCACAGACCATCTCCTGGCTCTGTATTAAATAGTGACAAAAACACGCTCACATCCATCACATAAAACGCACGTGATTTGCAGTCCTGGCTTACAAGCTCTTTACAAAGAGAAAAGCGTTACTGTAAATCTTTCAAAAGGAGGGGGAAAAGCAATTTATATTCTCCTGACCTCTTCTGACTTTGTTTTCAACAGTCATCCCTGACAGCTCTTCTTACAGAGTTCCAAATTACACTGCTGGAAAGTGAAAACTAGGGAGTGTTGTCTTCTGCAAGTTGGTCTAATTGCTCCAAATCCCTTTTTGAGCTCCATCCAACGAATCACTTGGGATATGCACTTATCCTCAAGTGTGCGTGTAGCCCCAGAGCAGTAAACACAGCTAGTCTCCTGCTCTGCCTTCAGCATCTTCAAGACTTCACGGAGGACTTGACCAAAGCAGGGGCTGGTTTATGATAGACTGCCTGCTGCCTTGCTTCTCCATACAAATTCAGCCTCTCTTTAAAAGATTATTGTGCAATTTCTTTAATAATCAGGAAACAGTAAGTGCAAATAATCTAAAAATACAAATTCTTCTACAGATTATTCTTTCCAAGTGAGTTTCCAAGTCTGCCTCATAAAACAGCCCACAAGTCCCATCTGAACTAGTGACACAAGTCAGCAGGATCACTTTTATACCCAGAGGTCCATTCTCTCTGACCTTCAGTCAGTGGCACATTTATAGGCTCTTGGGGTTCCACATGTGTGATCTCCTCCTACCAATTTGCTCTCTATAACTACCTGAAAGGAGGTTGTGGAGAGGAGGGAGCTGGGCTCTTCTCCCAAGTGACAGAGGACAGGACAAGAGGGAATGGCCTCATGTCGGGAGCCTGGGCCTNCCAATCTCTCATTTTATTTGTTATCCCAAACTGTTTACAAAATTCGTTCCCTTCACTGGAAGGGAGAGAGCTCTCATTGAACATGTGGAGCACCACTAGGACTACTCTCAACCTTCATTACATCCTCACTCTCCTGTCTACAGCCTGGAGTAAAGGATCCAACAGAAGGTGTCCCTGCCCATGGCAGGGGTAGAACTGGATGGGCTTTAAGGTCCCTTCCAACCCAAACCATTCTGTGATTCTATTATCTTCCAAATCTCATTCAACGTGACCAGAGGGGACGCATTCCCATGTGCGACCCAGGACTCTTCTCTGAGCTTCTTCCCAGACTGCCATCACCATTATTTAACCAGGCCAGTATGAACACAGCTCCACTTGCTCCAGTGCAAGAAAGAAGCAATGGACTCCTTCCCAATTCTTTTCCAAGTCAAAACAACTTGATGTATCTTGCTTCAGGCAAGAGTATCTCCCTGGTTTTTCTCCCAGTAACATCCATTCCCTCTCCTTAGAAAGAAGCCTCTTGACAAGTTCTGCCTCATCACCCATGTCTGGTCTTCTCTTTCAATTTTTAACTCATTCTTTTGCTATCCTTGCTCTTCACCTCTCACCCAATCCTCCACTTTTCCTGAATCTCACTGAAGGCTCCATCCTGTCACCTCTTCTGCTCCACCTGGACTGGCTGCTCTTCTCTTTGCCATCCTACCTAGCGTTGTTCACTTTTCCCTCACGTTGTAAATTCTCAAGCCTACATTAGAGTGCTATTTCCACTCTGAAAGCCGTTTCTCTTTGAAACCCAACACCTTCACCTTATTGTAGCAGCCATGTGAGAATGTGAAATGTCCCACTCATTGCTCCCCTATCTCTGAGCTCTACCCCTTAGGTCCTCAACTACAACAAGCTTCTCTCTACCTCCATCACACCCTCAAGAACCCATCCAGCCACCGCTGACTTTACTTCCCTTCCCTTCAAGAGCTGCATGAGCAACACCTTGAATGTTCTTAATAATCTGCATCCAGAAGCACAGATTATTGAAGGTGTCACACCCCCTGTGTTCTTGTGACAGACCATGCCTGTTATCCTGAGTAATAAAAAAAAACCCAACTATAAATGGATCTGTGCTCTTTCCATGGTTCCAGTTAATCATGACAGCGAGGTTTCACAGACCATCTCCTGGCTCTGTATTAAATAGTGACAAAAACACGCTCACATCCATCACATAAAACGCACGTGATTTGCAGTCCTGGCTTACAAGCTCTTTACAAAGAGAAAAGCGTTATTGTAAATCTTTCAAAAGGAGGGGGAAAAGCAATTTATATTCTCCCGACCTCTTCTGACTTTGTTTTCAACAGTCATCCCTGACAGCTCTTCTTACAGAGTTCCAAATTACACTGCTGGAAAGTGAAAACTAGGGAGTGTTGTCTTCTGCAAGTTGGTCTAATTGCTCCAAATCCCTTTTTGAGCTCCATCCAACGAATCACTTGGGATATGCACTTATCCTCAAGTGTGCGTGTAGCCCCAGAGCAGTAAACACAGCTAGTCTCCTGCTCTGCCTTCAGCATCTTCAAGACTTCACGGAGGACTTGACCAAAGCAGGGGCTGGTTTATGATAGACTGCCTGCTGCCTTGCTTCTCCATACAAATTCAGCCTCTCTTTAAAAGATTATTGTGCAATTTCTTTAATAATCAGGAAACAGTAAGTGCAAATAATCTAAAAATACAAATTCTTCTACAGATTATTCTTTCCAAGTGAGTTTCCAAGTCTGCCTCATAAAACAGCCCACAAGTCCCATCTGAACTAGTGACACAAGTCAGCAGGATCACTTTTATACCCAGAGGTCCATTCTCTCTGACCTTCAGTCAGTGGCACATTTATAGGCTCTTGGGGTTCCACATGTGTGATCTCCTCCTACCAATTTGCTCTCTATAACTACCTGAAAGGAGGTTGTGGAGAGGAGGGAGCTGGGCTCTTCTCCCAAGTGACAGAGGACAGGACAAGAGGGAATGGCCTCATGTCGGGAGCCTGGGCCTTTTTCAGGAATGGCTTCTGCAGAAAGGACACTGATAAGCTAGAGGCCTCCTTAGGGAAACAGTGTCCTTGGTGCTTAGGGAGGCGTGGGACCCTGGTTAGATCTACGATGGGAAGAATGCGAGGGAGCAAATCTCATAGCACCCAGCTGCACTTGGGGGGACGGATAGTTTACTTAACTTGCTTTAGTTCACTGACCAATTAGGAGCTCAGCTTTTGCAATATGTATGAACCTCATTATTGACTGTATTTAACTAAGCGCCACTCTTAATAAAATTGGGACTTGCTGACGATCATCGGATGTCCTTGTCTCCCTTCGTCAACAGCCTCAAGCTCCTCCAGGGGAGATTTAGGCTAGACATTGGAAAAAATTTTTCACGGAAATGGTCGCTAGGCTTTATGTTTCTCTTCATTATGGCCAGTATTACACCTGAGAATCTTTCATTCTCTCACACATCATAATTCTTCTCTCATGTCAATCTTTTCCTTGATACCAGCTCACAATGAGCAGTTAACTTCCCACATCAAGGCCACGTGGCATCCTGGCCCTCACAGTGTCATCCCCTGGACATGACACAGAAATGAAAGCAGCAATTGTAGGGAGGCCCTGGGAAGCAGGTTAGGACTCCAGGGATTATTAAATAGCTTGCACTCTTCTCCTTCCAAATCCTCATTCATGAAAGCAACAGTCGCTGCCTGTCAATTAGCCTGATATTTCACAGAATCCTAGAATCATGGAATGGTTTGGGTTGGAAGGGACCTTAAAACCCATCCAGTCCCACCTCTCACTGGATCAGGGGCTCCAAGCCCCATCCAACCTGGCCTTGAACCCCTCCAGGGATAGAACAGCCACCACTGCTCTGGGCAACCTGGGCCAGGACCTCCCCACCCTCACAGCAGGTCACTTCTTCCAAAGATCTCATCTCAGTTGCTCCTCCTTGTCCTATCCCTGTAATCCCTGATCTGTAGGCTTCAAGTTTACACTTACATCAAGATGCTTCGGCAGCAGGCACGAACAACCCCCTCTTACAGAGAATTGTGCCAGAAGATCACTTGGGACACATCCCGCTGTGTTTCAACCCAACAGCATCCCATCTCACAAAACCTAGCAAGAACTCTGCTAACAGTTAAAACCAGCAAAAAGGTATTTTCTTCTCTTCAATACAACTGCAGCTTGCACCAGCAGTGGTGAGGGTGCAGAGCATCCTGAGGTCCCCTGCATGCCTCCTGCACCACTGCCACTGCCAACAGGCTGTACTGACACCCTGGCTCCTCACTGGAAAGCCAAGCAGCTCAGAAGTCCAGCTGTCCAAACTATCTCCTTACTCTCCTGAACAAACATCTACCCCAAACCCACGCAAAACCAAGAGCTCACCCAAAGGCACCATGAGACAGCGGGAATCATAGAATCATAAGGTTGGAAAGGACCCATTGGATCATCAAGTCCAACCATTCCCACCAATCACTAAACCATGTCCCTCAGTACCTCATCCACCCGTCCCTTAAACACCTCCAGGGAAGGTGAATCAACCCCCTCCCTGGGCAGCCTCTGCCAGTGTACAATGACCCTTTCTGTGAAAATTTTTTTTGCAATGTCAAGCATGAATCTCCCTCTTGTCCTGCCCCCTGTCACTTGGGAGAAGAGCCCAGCTCCTTGCTCTCCACAATCTTCTTTCAGGTAGTTGTAGAGAGCAATGAGGTCTCCCCTCACACATGGGAAACACATGGGACAGGGATGCACTGAAGGAAGCACCCGTGGAGGCATGAGAAGCAGCAATATCAACGTTGACATCTGAAGATAGTTCAGGAGGCTCAAGGAAAGGGGTCAGCAACAAGCTGGATGCAGAGGTAACAGGCAGCACACTCGTATCTCAACAGCACCAGAACCATGTGGGAACAGACCAGGCACAGAAGCATGATTTCCATAGCAGTATTTTTGTTTGACAAGGACAGGAGATGATGGTGATGCAACTGAGGACAGTGATGTAACACAATGCTACACAAAGGGCAACCAAACATTACACAGAACAATTATTTTTCTCAATTAAACAGGCCGCTCTCAAGTCCTCTGCTCATTCACACGTGAAGCAGCAAAGACAGGACGTTAATCTCAAAGGTCTTTCCTCCAGCCATCAGCTTGGAAGGATCTGAAACATTAAACTTGTTTGTATCAGAAAAGGACAAAGGAGGAGACACTGCTGGAAGCAATGAATGAGTGGGAAGAGCAACCAGACAAGCTGCAAATCGATGCTATTTGTGGGAGCAGTGCCAGCGGATGAATGCAGTACACCATGTACTCTTCAGAGATGTTCTAACAACCACCTTCTGCAATATCGCCTGTGCCAAGCTAACCCCGTGACGGAGGACACTCAGCTCTTCTGTGCAGAAAGAAGGATCCAAACCTCCCTCTCTCATTTTTAATAGATATATATAAAAAAGACTTACATACCTATACACACGCTCTTACAGCTAAGCCTTACTTTGGATGTCTACATCTGTCCGTGTAAATATATAAAAATACAGGTGAGAAACTGAACAAGACTGAGCTTGCTACATTTTGTAATCAAGGAGTCACGCTACGGGTTCTCCCAAAAGGACTGAGCCTGCATCTTGTAGCAGCACAATGACAGTCCTGTTGAAGCAGTGAATGCCATCAAGGGACTGGAGGAGAAGGACCTGGGGGTGTTGGTTGACAGCGACTGAACATGAGCCAGCAGTGGCCCAGGTGGCCAAGAAGGCCAATGGCATCTTGGCTTGGATCAGAAATAGTGTGACCAGCAGGTCCAGGGAGGTTCTTCTCCCTCTGGACTCGGCACTGGTGAGACCGCTCCTCGAATCCTGTGTTCAGTTCTGGGCCCCTCAGCACAAGAAGGATGTTGAGGCTCTGGAGCGAGTCCAGAGAAGAGCAACGAAGCTGGTGAAGGGGCTGGAGAACAGGCCTGATGAGGAACGGCTGAGAGAGCTGGGGGTGTTTATCCTGGAGAAGAGGAGGCTGAGGGGAGACCTCATTGCTCTCTACAACTACCTGAAGGGAGGTTGTGGAGAGGAGGGAGCTGGGCTCTTCTCCCAAGTGACAGGGGACAGGACGAGAGGGAATGGCCTCAAGCTCCACCAGGGGAGGTTTAGGCTGGACATTAGGAAAAAAATTTTCACAGAAAGGGTCATTGGGCACTGGAACAGGTTGCCCAGGGAGGGGGTTAAGTCACCTTCCCTGGAGGGATTTTAGGGACAGGTGGACAAGGTGCTGAGGGACATAGGTTAGAGATTGATGGGAATGGTTGGACTCGATGATCCGGTGGGTCTCTTCCAACCTGGTGATTCTATGAAAATAGAAGGGAGGAAGGAGCAGAAGGCAAGGGAAGCAGAAGACTGTCCTGGAGAGGGACCAGAAGTTGTATCAGTAGTTAGCTGAGAGCTGGACACTAGCGATGGTATTATCACAAGGAGGTTCAGCTGGAAACAGGAGGAAAACACAAAACGTCTTAAGAAGTGACAGTCTGATGCATGAAATCACCTGTCTGAAACCAGCAGGTCACAACTATTATCACTGTCTGTCATCATAGATCCCAATACTCCCTAAAAAGAATTTGGCCAAGGAGATAAAGCTCTCTGCAGTTTTATCTGTGGCAGCCACAAAGCCCAGTGACTCACCCACATAACATTAATGCCAGATAATTTAACACCAGCTCCTGTCACAACTGTGCCTGTGGTTTTCCCAGCCAGCAATGAGACCACTGAACTGCACCACAACAATTTCCATTTATGAATGGTCTCTCATTTTCATCCGCTGCTTAGAACTTGAGGCAAATAAAGATGAAAGATAAATTGCTGTGGATAAAAGAATAAATAGTCATAGAGAAAACACAAAGAAACCCAGACAGTGCTCAGCGATTCACACCATAAGTGGAGATGCTCATAGGAAACCAAGGTGCAGACGGCTCAGGTCAGTGACTCCAGTTCAGCCAAAACCACCCTCAAGTCGGGTTTTGAAATCAGGAAACTGAGCTTCTCGAATGGTTTGAGTTGGAAGGGACCTTAAAACCCATCCAGTTCCACCCCCTGCCATGGGCGGGGACACCTCCCACCAGATCCAGTTGCTCCAAGCCCCATCCAACCTGGCCTTGAACCCCTCCAGGGATGGGGCAGCCACCACTGCTCTGGGCAGCCTGGGCCAGGGCCTCCCCACCCTCATCATGAAGAATTTCTTACTAATGTCTAATCTAAATCTTCCCCCTTCCAATTTAAAGCCATTCTCCCACGTCCTATCACTAGAGGCCCTTGTAAAAAACTCCCTCTCCAGCTTTTTTCTAGGTCCCTTTCAGGTACTTCAATCCAACAGTAATTCAGCTGAGTGAGTGTGAACTCCCTTCTCAGAGCTCCCTCTCTTGCTTCGCTGCTGGTGGATAATGGGAGGTTGCTGTTTATTCATTGTTTGTTTATTTGAGGGGGTGGGTTTGGGGGGTTTGGGGTTTTTTTTTAATACAATTTCACATCTAAGATGCCGCTAAGTAAATAATAATGTTCAGTAACGAATTACCAAGACAGACGGTGGAAGAGATGGAAAGAGAACACCTCCTTCCCAAACCACGTTTTGCAGCCTAGTCCTTAGACCTCCTCCGCCTCCGGCTTCCACAGACACGGGCTGTGCACAGACAGGCACTAACCTCAATTAACCCAAAATATTTTTTAAGCATCTTAAGGCTTTGGCAAATGAAGAAAACTTGGTTTGAAAAAATATACAAGCAAGTAATCAGCCAAAAACATCCACACACTTAAAAAATGACAGAGAAAACGAGGCAGAGCAGAATCCGCCCTGGTTCAGTGCAGCTGCGGAGAGCACGGGGAGATTCAGCTGGTGCTGTCAAAAGACAGAGGCAAATGATAACAGTAATACTGATAAAGAACAAAAGCCTGACAAGTGTAATCATGATACCGGTGAGGCTCCTTTGAGGATTACTCAGCAATTAAAGATTTCTAACAGTCGGTGTTACATTTCAAAAGGCCAATGCTCCAAATACCTTAGGAAAGAAGCCATTCTTCTTGGTTTTCAACCTTTTAGAGAGAAAAAAGCCACGCATATTTAACTGCATTAATGAGATGAACAGCTTAACATCAAAAATATTTTAAAAGTCTATCATGCCTAGCATGTGAAGCGTGATTTCTCCTACAGCAGAGCTGGTGTGCTGCAGCGCTGGCAGACAAGGACTCTTATTCCGCAATTTATCACTCATGCTGCCCTGTCTTAATAGAAAATGTCAGCGCACAAATGCCTTCCTGCACTTGTTTTGCTAACTTGCTCCCCAAATATAAGTGGGTATAGTCCTACTGATAAGAAAAGACATTCTGAGTGTTCAAGAGAAGCAGAACAGATCTTGAATTAATCAAACCTTCTCGCAGCTTCCCCACTGAGGAGGGCATTTTTTAAAACCAACTAGTTTGCTGGTAAGACACTGCAGACAACCATTTTACAAGGCAGGTGGCTACCCACCATCCTAACTATAAATTACACAGGAGTCTCAGTTTTAAAAACATGTGAAGTTCAGGCAATGGCAGTGAGGCCCCTCAGAAATGCCAGGCATTCAGTCTTGTAACAACACTGCAGGCGCTCTGCGAGAACCCAGCGCAGCCTACGTGCTGACTCGCAGAAAGAGCACAGACGGTTCTATCACGTTCAGGCATGTGAAGGAGCAGGCAGAACACAAAGAACTTCTATTCGGCAGGAGATGTTTCTGCAGAATGGTTCTGTTGGGTTTTTTCCCCCCGCTTCGCACCCAAGTGTCCTCCCATGGGTGCAAAAAGCAGAAAACACCCACCCCAACAGATGTTAGAGTTGTGATCCCCTGCTCCACCTGGGATCTGAGGATCTGCCCAAAGTCTCACCAGCTCTGAGAGGGACGATGACAAATCATAGAACAACCAGGTTGGAAGAGACCCACCGGATCATCAAGTCCAACCATTCCCATCAAACACTAACCCATGTCCCTCAGCACCTTGTCCACCCGTCCCTTAAACACCTCCAGGGAAGGTGAATCAGCCCCCTCCCTGGGCAGCCTCTGACAGTGCCCAAGGACCCTTTCTGGGAAAATTTTTTTCCTAATATTCAGCCTGAACCTCCCCTGGCAGAGCTTGAGGCCATTCCCTCTCGTCCTGTCCCCTGTCCCTTGGGAGAAGAGCCCAGCTCCCTCCTCTCCACAACAGCCCCTCAGGTAGTTGGAGAGAGCAATGAGGTCTCCCCTCAGCCTCCTCTTCTCCAGGCTAAACACCCCCAGCTCNCTCATGTTCAGTCGCTGTCAACCAACACCCCCAGGTCCCTCTCCTCCAGGCACTTTCCAGCCAGACTTCTCCTAGTCTGTAGCTGCTCAGGGTTGTTGTGCCCCAAGTGCAAGACCTGGCATTTGGCCTTGTTAAACCTCCTGCCATTGGTCTCAGCCCATGGATCCAGCCTGTTCAGATCCCTTTGGAGTCTCCCGACCCTCCAGCAGATCCACACTTCCACCCAGCTTAGTGTCATCTGCAAACTTGCTAAGGGCGCACCTGATGCCTTCATCCAGGTCATTGACAAAGACATTGAAGAAGAAATGTCAAACCCTGGGCTTGCTTGCCTAATATCGACAGGTGTAACAGAACTTAATGAAAAGGAATCCCCTTTCTCAGACAATGTGTTAATGAGATCAAGATAACACGAATTAAAACTACAATCTGCGGCAGTTAACAACCATGACCAAAACTGAAACAGCAGCATCAAGAACAAAAAAAATAGAACATTATAAGCATTTTAAACAAACAGCTGAGTGAAGTCATTTCACTCTATCAACACATCAACAAATTAAAAATGACCCAAAATGGGTCAAATCTCTTTGTCAGAACTTGTCATTTGTATTTCAAGGGGTCAAGTGTGTTTTAAACACAAGCGAATTGCCTCACAGATTCATCACCACTCTTTAAAAATCACTTGGAAGATCTCCAATCAAGTTTTGCCTGGGTTTGACCAGACAGACCAACTGGAGCTGCCCATCGCTCAGGGTGGCAGCAGCAAAGAGCTGGCAGAGCCCCTCCAGGAAGGCTCCCGCAGGCAGGGATCGTTTTCCCTGGAAATACCCAGCCTCCTCAGTTCATCGAGTAACTGCACAGGGAAGGCAAACTTTAGTTTCTCGTCTTTTCCTCTCCCTTTGACAGACCTCAGAAACAGATGCCACTGAGTCAGTGAAAGGAACAAAACAGTTTGAGCCACGAGTTTAGCTCAGAGCACATGCACAGGCTTGAAAATCAACATCTTGTCTGAGATCCTTCACTGTTCAGAACTTTTCTTCTGAGAACGTAAATGGCAGACGCTCATCTCTCATTCATATGACACGCAGCACGTGTCAAGGGCTGAAATAAAGGTAATACACAAAAACACGCTGACTACAAGACTCTTGCATTATATTTTGTCAGTGCTTGTGATATGGGGGCTCCTGGAGGGGTTTCAGGGAGGAACGTGCCACCAGTCATTGGCCAAAACACCCATTATAAACACCAACTGCTGATTTAATTCCCTGTAAGTAGCCAGAACTTGCCAAGTACTTTACTTTCAGAGGAAAAAGCCCAACCCCACAGCAAGCTTTTATAAGTTTCTAACAGATCCTGCAGAAGGGGATAAACAGATCTTTCTAAAAGGAAAAACGTCCTTTCCCAAATGCCCTCTGCAAGACGGCTACGTTAATCTTGGCAATCTCTAGGAATCCTCCCCCGTGTTTTCCAAAGGCAGCCAGAGCGGGGAGATGCGTTCAACAAATGGCAGCGTGAGTCAGTGGGGTTGGGAGCTGTGGGGATGGGGAGGAAGGAGTCGATGACGTCCAGAGTCACAGAAGTCTTCAAAATGATTCATGTCATAACATGGATCCAGAAAAGTGACTTATGGTTTCGAGATAAACCATATGGGTATTTTCGCGTCCGTGCCCAGGGGCTCACAGCAAACACAGCACCGGTACAGCAAACGCAGCCTGGTCCATCCACCAAATCAACCTCCCCCTCTCCTCAACAGATAAAAGAGTTCAGCCAGCATGAAACATTAGGCCAAACCAGCACTACTGCTCGCCAGTGGGGACAGTTTAGACCGTATACTCTGCTGCCACTCAGAACGGCTTCCAGAGAGCACAACAGCGCTGGCGTTCCAGCCTGGGGGCTCTGCAAACATCCAGAATCTGCAGATTATCGATAGTGAAAAAAAGCAGGGCAACGTGTCAAACGTGACAAGCCCTTACTCACACACTAAACAGGCCTCATGCATGATTAAGTCATAGAAGATCTCAGCTTTCGTTCGTGTCAAGCCAGGTCCCTTTGCCTCTAGTGAGGGATCCCAAGCAGAGAGCCCCAAAAAAGGAAAAGCAAATAAATAAAAGCTGTGAGGGTGCCTAGCACAGCCAGGAACAGACCCGCTTCTCCAAATACAAACCCATATTTAGATTTCAACTCAGAAAGCTGAAGATGGCCTGAACAATAATTGCAGAAGTTCAGAAATCTTCTAATTTTAAATGTAAATCTCAAGCAAGCCATGCACACTTCTGACTCCCACTGCAGCTGTTCAACTAGGTCTTAGAAAGAGAAAATTAACACCAGAGAGAAATGAAACACGGATAAATACTACAACTTTGAAATCAAAAGTTGCTTGAATGCCTTTTAATAACAACACATTCCCTGAACAACTTGATGGAGCTTTAAAGTGAGCTCTGCTAACTCCAAAGAGGTTGGACTCAACCCCAGCCAAACCAAATTGTTTTATAACACTAAATTTATTCAAATCACCATCGAGTGCACATTCCTGCAATTCTTCTGGGACTACCTAAGCAGACTGCACTCCTCTCAATGGGAAAAGAACCAACCCAAATCACAAAAGGGATCCATGTAGGGCTTTTTGGCCTGGTTGTGACTTTTTTTAATCTTTCATTTTAAACCAAGTCTAATAATCTTATTCATGTATAATATTATTGTATAAAGTTCCCAGGTAGAAGGGATTTTCCATCTTTTTAGCTTGTAAAAACCCTTAACTGAGATCAACAATTTATCAGAACAAGATGATGTCTGTTCGGTGTGGAGTCAACACCAACTCCTCAAACAACTCATTTTTGGAACCGGCTCTTACCACTCCAATTAAGTCTCCTCGTCCGTATTCACCCGTCAGGTGCTTTTTCCCATCATCCATGCGTATGACAGAGCGAAGTCGGCCGTTCAAGACAATGTACGCGCAGTCTGACTTGTCACCCTGCCTGCAGAAACAATCACCAGTAACGAGGATGAGTGAAGCATCTTTGCTCAGCAAACATCTCTGGAGTCTTTCAGCGAGTTGATCGTCCTTCCCTACCTGGCTTAGAGGATGGAACATGTTTAACCAACACAAGAAAGTGAAGAGGCACCTGTTAAAAGGTGACTTGGAAACAGATGCAATGTTTAAGCGAACAAGCTTTGCACAAGTGGTTAATGCCAGCTCTGGCAGCCGGTGTCTAGGCTGTGGGTGATCTCTAGGGGAGACACCAGAAAACTGGTTAGAGCAGAGCTTGTTGTCCGTGCAAGGTCAATATGGATGCGCTACGGAATTCCGCAGGTCAAAGACAACAACTTCCAAGTGGTTCAGGATTTGGAGTCCTCGTAATGCACACATTTTACTCTATCAGGAAGCTTTTGCCGTATCCCGTTTGCGTGACCCGCAGCGTGACCCAGCCCATGGATGAGATGCCATGCTTCAGGTAGCGGAGTTACAACTGATGCAAGAAATTCCTAAAGATTTTAACACTATTAACAGTTACAACTGCTTTGATACACAAAGAAATCAAAACCTTCCATTGGCATCAGTGCTGCAGGTAGAGTAATAAAAATTAAAATTACAATTGTACAGAACACATTAAACTAGACCTTTGTTCTCCCATCAGCGCAGCAACCATATCATGGCTCAAAGGCATCCTAGTTCAAAAATCCATAAAACTAAGTGTTCAGACTAGTATTTTTTGCTTTATAAACATAAAATGCAGTGTCTATTCTCAATTTACTATCGAATATGCCTAACTGAATCACCTTGGAGTTTGCTGTTGATTTTAAAATGGCTGAACAACCCTGAGCAATACACACTCTTGTCCTTAACGATGCAGAAAGTACCACCAGAACATATAACTGGCTGAGTCTTAATCAATTATGTCACCTTAAAAGCTTGCAGAGACAACATAAATGATGAGGAATAGCATGAAATGATTTTAAGAACACCTGGAGACGAGACTGAAGCCATGCTGAAGAAAATAATCTCAAAATAGATGAACGAAGAAACCTGATAGCATGCTTGATGACTTTAGTCCAATGAGTTTCTTCATCTTTATCTCACCAATGAAGCACAGTTCCTGAACTCTGAAAACTGAAATATTCCCCAGACAGCGTTCAGTTTTGTCCCCACCTCACCTGTAAACAGCTCGGCCGGCCTCAACCTCCATCCAGTCCAGGGCAAAGTCAATTTGCCTAACAAACGGGGACATTCTCTTAACCACAGTGTGGGCCACACCGAGAACTACGCTTGGCTGCTCCCGCATGATCCTAGAAGGAAAAAAATAGTGTTATTGAAGTATTTCCCCAAAGCAGGAATGGATGCACACAGGATAACATCCCAAAGCGGCCGTGGCCAACCAGCCGGGCAGTTACACAGGCTCTAATTCCAATGAGGACACTCCCACACACACATCCCACTGTCACCACTTCCACGCCGTATTAGGGATAATTTGATAACGTAGGGGGCTGTAGCCCTTCAAATAGACCAAATCAACCTCTTAAAGTTGACACGGTCCTAGTGGCAGCAGGGCCATGCCAGTAGGATGCTGGATAGTCCTGCCGTCTGCCTCAAGCCCATCTTTAGGTGAGCAGGAGGATGGATGGGAGGCTGTTTATGAGCCACCCTCCCAGCCTCCCCGGCACCACGGTCTCTGACAGCACAGGAAAATGTTCACAGCATCCAGATTATCCCTCCCTGTCTCTCACGTGTGCACATGTGCTCAGTTTCCCCTCGATTCTATATTGGCCCAGAACCTTATTTTTAGCAAAGCCTGATGGTCTTAAAAATGAAAGATCTGCTCTGCATTTCAAATGTTCCTTTTTTTCTGTTGCAAAGACCACAAAGAACTGAAACATCTTCTCATAAAGCTTCTGATCTATAACACTGAATCTTCTAAGTGATGCTTCAGAGTCTCCAGCAATAACAATCCCATGCAATTCAACACTCTTCTCAAACTGAGAAACTTTGTGAATGTTCTGCCAGGGAGAACTAGAAGCTCGACACCGACTGTGAGGCCCGAGGGAAATTGCTCTCTCAGACACTCGATGACTGCTCAGCAAGGCCTTTTAGACTAAAGATCACTGCATCCTGTCACTCTGCAAGTAACTCGTACCAAAGCGCCACAGCACCACAGCGAACTGACCACACACATCTCTAGGTGGCACACCTGGTAGGACGTCTTGTCCCTCCTGTTCCTGCGCACCGTTCAAGAGCAATTAACGGCAGACTACTAAAAATTCATTATTGTACAAGAGGCAGCACAACTTCAGGAAGAAGCAGGTAAGCGTGTGCAGAGCTGGTATGTGAGGTGCACGCAGAGAGAGATGGGGGAGCTGCATTAAAGCCACACGTGGGGAGAAACAACAAGGAAAATCAGAACTACTTGGTCCGTTTTCTGCACCGCTGTTACCTCTACAATGAAGATACCAGCCTGCTGTAAGACAATCAGCTTCGTGTGTTCATGGGACCTCTTGCTAAGCACAAAACATGGGATTTGTATCAAATCTCTTCCACCCCAAAAAAAGGGAAAGAAGAAGAGGAAGGCAAGGATGTTGAGGCTCTGGAGCGAGTCCAGAGAAGAGCAACGAAGCTGGTGAAGGGGCTGGAGAACAGGTCTGATGAGGAACGGCTGAGAGAGCTGGGGGTGTTTAGCCTGGAGAAGAGGAGGCTGAGGAGACCTCATTGCTCTCTACAACTCCCTGAAAGGAGGTTGCGGAGAGGAGGGTGATGGGCTCTTCTCCCAAGGGACAGGGGACAGGACAAGAGGGAATGGCCTCAAGCTCTGCCAGCGGAGATTCAGGCTGGACATTAGGAAAATGTTTTTCAGAGAAAGGGTCACTGGGCACTGGCAGAGGCTGCCCAGGGAGGGGGTTGAGTCACCTTCCCCGGAGGGGTTTAAGGGACGGGTGGATGAGGTGCTGAGGGACATGGTTTAGTGTTTGATAGGAATGATTGGACTCGATGATCCAGTGGGTCTCTTCCAACCTGGTTGTTCTATGATTCTATGATAAGCACTAATGGACAACCCCACATCCTCACCACACACAAACATCCAGCCCTTCTGAGCTGCTCTCAAAGATACACAAACCCCCTGACAACTCCTGAACAGTTTGGCTCTCTAGTTTCACTCTGCTTGCTTATTCAGCCCTCAAAGTCTCCTCCCACACAGGCTGTCTGCTGTGATCGATAAAAACCATTTACTCCCGTTCCTCCCCCAAGATATGTATCTTAATGCTTAATGCATTCAAAATGTAAACTACTAACATGCTGCTTTTATTTCCATTTGGAGCTCTGTTATTTCACTCCACTCCATAGCTTCTACAAGAGTGTGAGCACAGAAGGGGAGAGCCCACCTTTGTGAATTGGAAGAGAAAATCAGGGTTTTTTTCTACAGTGTCAGGCAGGTTTCTTTGCTCCCACTTGGGAATTTCACTTTGTTCTGCTGCTCTGTTCCCAATGCTTTTCCTGGCATTGGGAAAATTAAAAGCTAAAAGCTCTGCGCTTCTGAAACCCGTTCCTGGAGAGATCCTCAGGATTCTTTATTAGAAAGCTCACCAAATATAGCTATGAAAAGGCTAAACCAGTGCCTGTGAAAGCCTGGGACCTAGGCAGATATTCTTGTAGATATAGATGCAATTTCATATTCAGCTCGGCTGGTAATAGGAAATAAAAATCAAATCATTCCTGCTAATCTGGCAAGCGTACACGACGAAGACACCAAACTGTGAAATTTCCTGAAGGAGAAAACGCGACAGAGCCCCTGGAACTGCAGAACCTGAACATACTCCCTTAAGAAAGCCCACTGACAGCCAGATTACAGCATTCGTCAGGAGACACCAACAGTTGCAGCGTAGGCACTGCACACTCAGTACAGCAGCTCAGCAAAACAGCAAAGCCTTTAAGGAATGTACCATGCAATTAGCTGGCGGTACTGCTGTACTTCAACTCCACAGTTACTGATAGTTGTTAGTTAGAGCTGGCTTGTGCCCCAAAGTTTCAGTGAAAAGCATTTCATCTCCTGTTCAACATCCAACGTGTAATTCTAAACCCTGGGCTACTGCTATTGCTTAATGGCGACTATCGACCAGGTTCTGTCTGCTCTGCTCTCATTAATTAGGGAGAAAAAACACACACAATGTTCCAGGGCAGCTCAAAGATAAGAGAGTAATACATTCGGCAAGAAAGGAAGAAAGGAAATTTGGAGAATAACACAGGTTCTTGTCAAATTTCTTCTGGTCAGGTAAATAAGAGCTAAAAAAACTTCATTCCTGATATAGGACCATGAGTACAGGATTTGGCATTAGAAGTCGAAAACAAAACTTATTTAGAATCATAGAATCACAGGATAATTAGCGTTGGAAGGGACCTTAAAGATCATCCAATTCTGACCCCCCTGCCAGGGGTAGGGACACCTCCCACTGGATCAGGGCCCCCAAGGCCCCTCCAACCTGGTCTTGAACCCCTCCAGGGATGGGGCAGCCCCAGGTTCCCTGGAAAATCTGTTCCAGGGCCTTCCCACCCTCATTGTGAAGAAATTCCTCCTTATGTCCAGTCTAAATCTGCCCCTCTCCAGTTTATACCCATTGTCCCTTATCCTATCACTACAAGCCTTTGCAGACTGCCCCTCCTCAGTTTTCTTGTAGCCCCTTCAGGTACTTGTAATTTTATCAACAAGTTTGTCTTCGTCAGAGAGTTCAAAACAAAAATGAACAAAGATTAAAAAGCCTCACACTTTACAGAGATGTTCTACAACGACATTTTTAAACACAGGAGTTGGAAGTGATGGAAAGCTTCGTTTCAGGAGAAATTCTGAAGGTAAAATGCAGAAAGAACAAATTGCTCATAAAATGCAGAGAACTGGCAATGGACTACTTGAAGGTGAAAAATGTTTTGAAAGGTCCCCAAAGCAATGAAGAAGTCACCAGCAATGAGTCTGAGATCAATGGGTTAATGGAAGCAAAAAGTTTGGAATAAGAAAGAAAAAACTTTGTTCTTGAGCTCAAATGAGAGCTAATCTAGGACTGAGTATGAAAACAAAAAACAGAGAAGGAAAAGGCAAGACCTGACCAGTTAGCTGAGACAGTATTGTGAAATTTATAGTTAGAAACAAGTAGGAACCCAACAGTAGAAGAAGAAAGAAAGAAAAAGCTTAGAGGAAACAGATCTGCCACGGGCTGGAATAGCACAAGTGGGGGGCATCCATCAGCAATTAGGGCAGAGCTGATATCCACTGCACAGAGCTGGGACAGCAAAGCCATCAACCCAGCCCAGCGCTGAGAAAAGGGGGGTTAGCTTCATCCCACACAGCCTTCTGTCTGAGATGGGAACACGAAAACCACTGAGTGAGAGCCCTGTAACAGAGCTGATTAGAGATACGAACAATTGGACTGATTTAGAGCACACAGAAACGGACAACACAACAGTGGCCTAAAAACTACAACCTCGGGCTGCTGGCACAGTCCAACAGAAGTTGAAAGGGGAGTTCAGAGAAGGCAACAGACGTATTTGACACAAATTATGTGTGGGAGCTAACACTCTTAACAACAGGATCATGGAATAAATCAAGAGCACATCAAATCAATATATATATCTCTCTCAATCTTGGACAACGAGACTAACCACAGCCACCATAACGGGTTGGGACAAGTGTATTTTTATGAAGAAATACCTGTATTTCCCTCTAAGCATTAAGTCACAACTCATGTACTATTCCCACAGTCCAGCAAGGAACCTGCCCCGCGCAGGGTCACTGCTCTTTGACCTGTTCTGTAAGGGAGCACTGAAAACAAAGCTACACCGAGACCATCACTCAAAGAACATCCAGCAGTTGGGAGTGGGGTCGGAAACAGAGCTGGGCTGGTTCTCTGGCAAAACTGAATAATGAATCTAAGAGAAAGGGCTTGGCAAAGCAGCACCCAACCTAGCAAAGCGCAGGCTCTGGCCAGACTGTGTCCCAGCCAAAACCAGCACCAGAGGGGCACAAGTGACCCAAGGGGGATCCCACCATGCATCATGCTCAGCGATAGAGCTGGACAGGGCAGGATGGCAGGGGCAGCCCTTGCTCAGGGACTGCCTGACATCACATGCTTGGTTGGGAGCAAGTACTTTCTTCCTCATGACTTGTTTATTGGGTTTTGCTTTTCTCTCTCTTTCTTGTTTCTTGGATTTTTTACTTATTATTATTGGAGATCAGGATAAGAACATCCCCCAAGCACACATTGTGACATCACAGTCCTCACTGCTTAGATTCCAGCACCAGCCTCTCTCAAGTCTTCACTCCAGCTGAGCCACTCAGCGAGGCTGGGAGTGTGGAGCCAGCCTTCAGCTCAGAGCTCGGCTTGTGCCCTTGGAACTAGCGGTTGCAGCTCTCGGTACCGCCCGATGAGCCGCTGCAGGGTCTTCCGCGGCCGTGCTGGGTTCAGGCAGCCGCGGCAGCCAGGAGGAGCGCTGGCCGCAGAACAGGTGAGCTGTGTGGGGAACCTTCCCCCTGCAAAGGCAGTAGGTGCAGCACGGGTTTTGTTTGGGTGATGTGTGCCTCTCTTGAATGTTGAAATTTATTTCTAATTATTAATGGAAACAAGAAAAGGTGCCACTCTAGGGAAGCCTTGTCTGAAATGAGCATTCAATTGTGGAGTGCAGGATCCTGAGGTGGTTAATGGGGAGAGCGTGCAGCAAACCCACTTCCCTGGACTTGAGGAGAGCAGAGGTCAGACTGTTGGGGCATCTGCTCTGTAGGGCACCATGGGATAAAGCTGCACATAGGAGATGGACCCAGGAAAGGTGTTTAACATTCCAGCATCCCCTCCTCCAAGCTCTGGAGCCATGGATCCAACCAAGAGGAAGTCAGGGGAAAACGCCAGGAGGTCTGTATGGATGAACAAGGGCCTCCTGGACCAACTCAGACACAAAATGAAGCCTGTAGAAGGCTGGAGCGAGAGCTGGCAGCCTGGCAGGAATACGGAGACATTGTGCGAGCAGCCGGCGATCAGATCAGGAAAGCTAAAGCTCAGACTGAATTACATCTGGCCAAGGAGGTCAAGGTCAGCCAGGAAAGCTTTTCTAGGAGCACTGGTGATCAAAGGAAGAGTCGGGAGAGTGTGTGCCCTCTCTGGAGTGAAATGGGAGATCTGGCTGCCCAGCATATGGAGAAGGCTGAG
>WAAB01023424.1:0-32431 GCA_013389865.1 Piaya cayana | reverse complement strand
GCCTATATCTCCCCTGGCAGAGGAGGAATTTTAACATTAAAGAAGTTACTTAAAGAGAATAAAAAGGCTGCGCATGTAACCATACAAAAGCAAACCTACCACCTGAAATCAAACTTTAAATCTCTAAAGGTGTTTATAAGTCACAGGAATGTGGTGCTTAGGGGCACGATTTAGTGGTGGGTCTGGCAGTGCTGGATTAAGGACCATACAATCTTCAAAATCCTTTTCAATATAAATGATTCTATGATTGTATGATTAGTCTAACGAACATAAAACCAGACTTACAGATAGTCAGGCTCCTCGGGGTGCAGGTAGTATCTGTTGCAAGCTTCAGGGCCCGTCTGAGCAGAGGGCTGCAAGTCTGCTGGAGCTGTACTAGCAGGACTGGCCATGAAGCTTCGCTTGGTCGCGTTGGAAATCGGAACGGGTGGACGGCTGCTCTTCTGCTGCAACCCTGTTTTAACTGCACGTATTTATCACGTTAATACAGCTTGTAGTAGCCATTAGAATAAAAAAACAAGAACACGAATTTTTTGGATTGCAGTACATTAAAATGAAAATTGTATGATACAGCCCTAAAATGAAACCTTAAGCTCTAGTCTATTTAAAATCTTACAGCGACCTTGATGGAAAGAAAGTTACAAGTGAATAATCAGGTTTTGGAGGGGAGGAAACCTACGTATGTCACTGAAGAAATTAGAATTCAAGCGTATCTACGACTAACATTCCTTCCACTTTTACTGCTTTCAAGGACCCCACAGAGAGCAGAAAGTTTGAGCAGAAACAAAACTCCAAAGGAAACAGCGCTATGGAACATTTTGATCGTAATAGAAGTATTTTTAAAATAAGGTGCTAATGTTTATCGTGAGTTAAAAAACATACCATCTTTTATTTCCTGAATATCTCTCGGTTGTACAAAGTCTGGCTTGACGTTCTCAAACCACCAGAAAAGCTCCGCGATGAATACCATGACGTTAGGCTACAACGGGAAAAAAAAAAGAATAAGCGTTCCTCACAATAATGAAATACCTGATTTACCCACATTTTAATTAAAAATATAACATCCGTTATGTTTCTTACCTTTAAAACCAAAGGAGCATAGAGCATGTCTTCCAAGGTGAGGTAAAAGCATTTGTTGAGATACTCATTGGAGAATTCCCGCAGAAGCTGAATGTTATAGAGGCTGTCGGCGATTGAGGTCACCTCCTTCAAACAAATATCTAGAAAGATGAGGAAAAGCAAGTTAGGACTTTATTCCAATGTATTAACCTTCCACCCACAACAGAAATACCACATAGTGGAACTTCCCGGACTGCTTATACATCATCGTTCTGTATTTACTGAGTACCAGTGACATTTCTCTACGTATTAAATACCAAGGGGACAGGAAAGTGAGGAAAAAACCCACAGTATAAATTTTGCATTCGTTTTACAATCCACACAAGATTCTCTCTATCCCTGTGACGGAAAAGGGAAGCAGGCTGCAAAGAACACACCCAAATACAAAATACAAAAGCAATTAAACCCAGACTTCTCAGTTTGCAAATATTGAAAGGTTATTCCTAGGATTAACAGTGCTGGTTCCTTCTGAAACCACTCAGGAGCCCTGCAAGGCACAACATAACCAAGAACTGAAAACCCAATAACAAATGCTGATTTGCACAAGTTAAATGCAACGAGGACACTGAATTATTAAGAAAAACATTTTGTGGGAAAGAGAACTCAAGTTTTGTAACGCTGAGGAGCGACAACTGCTGAAGACTGAGGGAAATCTAGATTTTAAAACGTGAAATTATGCACTCCTACAGAACCATGGGAGAATTATCAACTAACAGGAGTGTGTGCATTCCTTTTTTATCATCTCTTGAAACCAAGGTCAGTTACTTGAGCAAAGACTTATCTCTATCTATAAAAGAAAGGATTGTTTTGTAGCTCATACAGGGCAGACCCTTCTAAATATAACAAGTTAAAAAATCAGAGCGGTTGCTTTTTAAACACACTGATTTTACGCGGATTCCATGTGAGCCGACTCCACCACCTATTAAATGTGCCGCGTTTTTATTTGATTACGTATTCCTAGTTGGAGTTTCAAAGACTGAAGAAATGTTTACTATTTTTAAACCCCTTTGTCACGTACCATCCAGTTTCATTTGCTCTGGACAATAATAGTGTATCACAGCGAGAAGAGCAGCACCGTCACTGCCATCCTTCATCAAGTCTTCCAGCAAAGGGAAGTACGGTAACTGCCTGCTCGAGAGATGGTCTCTTCGATAACGCACCTAACAACAGAAAACAAGCACTCATACGATGCTAAGGAGGAAGGAAAAAAGGAATTGTTGTTAAGCACTGAAAACTCCTTATGGTGGATCCTTTAAAGCATCCTGCTCTAACTCAAATTTACAATTTACTTGTCTCAATGGAAGTAAATTCTGAATACGGTGCTTCCCTTTCAATCATCCTCCTCAAGTCTAGAAGCAATTCATGCTGAATTCCTAGCTTCATTCACACATTTTAACTTATTACAAGTGATTTAAGTCATAATCCTTCCACACAGATAGATGAATGCAGCAGATCCAAAGAAAGAGACACAGAAAACGACATGGAAGCACTTAAAGCTCGGGGGGAAAAAAACAAACAAAACCACACACGGCAAAAAATAATCCAGATGAGCTCACAATTCTTCATATATTACCTACATCCACGGACTTGCCACCATCTCCACAGACAGCAAAGTTCTCTTGAGGGACTCAGAAGAAGAGCCTGGCAAGCCAGTATATGATAATAATATAGTGCAAAAGAAAAAGACATGGCCCTTTCCAGAAATTGTTAGGAAGAGGAGCATGTAGGCTTCTTATATCAACAGCGAAGCTCTCCATGATTTCAGTATGGATCAATCNAAAAAAAAAATTCCTTTCACAGTTTAGTGTATTAATATCACTTAGCACCTAACAGACTATCTCGACTGATGCGCTGGCCTAAGCTGCAGATACAGAGATAATTAATCACCCGAGGAAAGGTGGATTTTACCAAGGGTGCCACACGCTTTCCAAAAAAACCTGGAAAAGTTCTCTGCTCAAACATACACACTCAGAGGTGTCAATTTAGGATAGCACAGGCTGAGAAAAAAAATCTGTTCAGAAGAACGAAGATCACTCATTGAATCAGAGTAATAAACCTGTTTCATCTCTTCACATCGCACAAATACAAACATGCTCTGTTCGGTTTCCTCGGCAAAGACAAATAATTCTACAAGCTACCTCTACATGCTAATGCTATATTCTTCCCTCTCCTTTGACTAAGAGCAAATTATTTCTTCCCCAGCCTGGAGAACTCCACAAGTACGTAATGAACGTGAATCATACTGTACCACGCGAGCATATTCCACTGGCTCCAGCATGCAGTGCGATAGGGCATGCATCAGATCGGGCTTACGCAAAAAGAAACAGTGAGATAGATATATGATGGTGATTATTCAAACAAGAAACAAATCAAACGCATTAGCAACATCCATTATGCACTGGAAATATGGTCATTAAGTCCGATGGATACGTAGCCACACTGAGGTGAAGTGGTTAGCTCAAAAGGTTCATTAATTATCCACTGAGCTGAGGTAAGTATAGTAAAGATAAACTTTAGAAATGCTTTCTTAAACTTTTAATTCCTCCTGTATGCAAAGTAGATATAAATATTTCCTTTCCAATAGGCTTAAATGAAATTTAAATCATCCACAGTCAATACTAAGAACCAAAATCTAAAAAAATCCATGTTCATTTTAGCTTTGGTGAAAACACACAGATTTATGATCAAGGAGGTTTTTTATGGATTTAATTCCTTATATTGTCTCAACTATTAGTCTCTAGTAGTATTAGAAGAGAATGGAAAAGACCATTCAGACTTTTATACTGAAAAAAATCTGAATTCTTTCTTATATTCGAGTTTTGTGGTTTGTTCTGCTCCACGCATACAATTAATTATCTCTGTAAGCATTAAAGTGCAGAAATGGGTGCTGCTGAAATAGCAATAGCTGCATTTTTTAAAGTCACAGAATAAAAAAAAAGAAACACAGAAGGACACAGAATGACAACTATTATGGAGACTGTAAACCTGAATAACCTCAGTGGCACTGAACTAGCAGTGAGATAACCTCCCTTTACTCTTTCCTTCACCACCCACGTGCTCCTGTAGTTCCTCCTAGTTTCACCCAGTTGTCTCTCTAAAGAAATCCCCTTGACTCCCTCAGAAGATCATCAAATGTGTGTCTCAAATATAGATTTGATCTCTGAGGACTCTAGAACCTAAGTGATAAGCACCAGGTCAGTATTTCATCCCATATTGGCACAGGGCATTAAATAAGGTTCTGTCCGGGTTTTTATTAGCCTGCAGGTCCCCACTCAAATTCCCTTTATTTCAGATAATTAAAGTTCTTAATGCGATCCATACACTTGGTTTTAACAAATGAAGGATCATGAGGCAGAGGAGTGGGACTGAGCTCTCTGTGGAAAGGCGGAGAGACTGTGGGGACAGGGGACTGATTGGTCACGCCTGCTATTTCCGACTGCACTGCTCTTTGGAATTTGCAACCGAGGCAACAGTGCTCATCTTCCCGGAGAGAAAGCAATAAACACTCAATCCAGGAAGGGCAGGAGAAGAGATATCAAGGCTAAGGAAAGCAAAGGAACAAAGAGCGACCTCTGCAAGTTGAAATAAAACCAGGAAATTTAGCCAAAAGTAAGGAAGCTTCTATAGTAGAAGCACTATTTTATTATGTTTTTATATATATAGTGGAATTGATATTCTACTTCCACACTTCACCACAAAGAAAATCAGTATTTATCAGTATTATTATTACGGCCTCAAGCTCCGCCAGGGGAGATTTAGGCTAGACATTAGGAGGAAGTTTTTCACGGAAAGGGTCATTGGGCATTGGAACAAGCTGCCCAGGGAGGGGGTTGATTCACCTTCCCTGGAGGTGTTTAAGGGACAGGTAGACAAGGACCTGAGGGGCATGGGTTAGTGTTTGATAGGAATGGTTGGACTTGATGATCTGATGGGTCTCTTCCAACCTGGTGCTTCTATGATTCTATGATTCGTTTTGATATTCAAACTGCCCTTTCTCCCATCACACCCACTTCAGTCTCATTAATCTACCCTACAATTCCAACAAATGCCACGATGGGCTTGAACTGGCTTCTAACCCCACCTCAGTGAGCAAGGTGCTCTGGTTTTGACAGATATAAAAACCTGCACCGGAGCACTGCAAGAGCTTTATTTAACGCACCAGTGCAAATACTTGGGCATCTTCACTGGATTCAAGGATTCAGCAACCATTTTAACCGACCAGATTTTATACCATCTTGGTGCTGTGCTCAACTGCCTATTTAGAACAAAACCAGGGAACGAAACCACTTTGATTGTTGTTAATTTTCTAGTTTTCTGCTGCCACTCCACATCCCTCAACTCCTGCCCCGCTGGAACGATTCTGAATTGCTGTGAAGTGATGATGTCGTGTGCCGTACAGTATGCAAAAAAGTCACGTTATGAAAACTACGCCCAATGAGCAGACACCCTACACGGTTCTTTTTTTCAAAGCACTGTAATGGAAGCGAACACTCTGAGGAAATTTAAAAAGCCATGATTTTGTGGATGACAACCGGTGTAAAAGTAGTTCACTTACAGGCACTAATTTCCAATACCATTTGGAAGGAGACTGCTCAGGAAGCAAGGAGAGGAACGTAGGAACAGGAAAGGAACATCAGCAATGCGAGTTAAAAGCAGTAATATTTAAGTGCACGTCAGCAATAAAACACTTTCATATTTTAGAGGGGTTGGAGCTTAGCAATTTAGATGTAAAAAATATTAAAATGAGACCCAAAAGTAAATATTCAAATAATTAAAGGCATCTTTCAGACCACGTATCAGCTTGTAAATCAAGCAGCCCTTCAGCCCCTTATCGCTGAACTTATCGTACTACTTTACATAAAAAGCACACAAAATCCCGTTGCTGCTAACACGAGAGTTAAACAATCGTGCCTTGTTCACGTGTCACGCTTTAATCCCCTTCGCACGGCAACGCCAAATTGAGGAAAACAAAGGAGATTTTATTAAAGCTTCATCAAATCGTGAACTGGGAACCTAAATAGCTGATACGCGTCCTCTCTGAGAAACAGCTATTTGACATTCTCCAGCAATGAAAGTGTACTACATTTTGCAACGTTAGTGCATTGCGATAGAATTTCAAAGGAAAAAGGTGGGGAAAAATAAACTACAAACGCACACAAAACATTTGAATGCCAAGAATGTGCTTCCTAGATTCAATATTCAAAGTCATTAATCCATGCACAATTAGTATGCCAAGAGCTTGCAAAATATATAATATATATTTTGTGCTGTGAAAGCCAAGTCATAGTTACCCAGGGGAAAGTTGATAAAGTTATTTTAAGTGGAAACAAGTTATTTTAGTCCAACTGAAACTTAAAGGGAAGTCAGGAGATACCGGTGGGCTTGGAAGGTAAGAAAGGGCATTGATGGTAGACACGGAACAAATCGCATGCACAACATCTCAGCAGTTTCAGGGACTGGATGCCTCACGTATCTTTGACAAAGAAAATACTGAGATGTTTAGATTTAAATCCATTAATCATCAATACTCAAAAGTGAAGACAATTTTGTTTTACCTTCTGGTGCCCTGGACTTTCCATGAGTTGCTGTTTTAATTTAATCTCTTTCTCTGTTATTTCCCTCATTTTAAGGTTCACCTAAAAGGACAGAAAAGATACTAAAATACATCCGAATGTGTTCCCGTAAGTCAAGTTTTCTCCCTCCTCTTACTTAACGGCCATTCCATTCTATAATACAAACATTAGAAGTTCATAGAGCAACGTGCTGCAACAGTTTTCAAGAAGATCTATAACATTTCATTAGCCATAGCTACAACCACAACAAGGGAATCCTGGGTTTGCATCCTCTCTGGAATGCGACTCTGCTGTGAGTCAAAAGGGTTTCAGTAACTTAACTTCTACCCTTTGAAAAGTCTCAGTATTCAAGCTACTCAGAATTAAGTCTATCTTGTTGTTTAACATGAAATGTTTCACCTTAAAAAAATATCCTCAAGGCAGCTTGTCTAAAAATAAAGAACCCAACTTCTACGTTTTTCCGAATTTAGTTCTTAATTATCTTCTTCATTTTAAAATTTGCCTTGAAAATTTTACCAGCTTTATTACAGCATCCCTAAGAAAAAGAAATTGCATTTCCCTGCTAGCCTGATTCTCTTCCCAATGCATATGGAAACCTTGGGAAGATGAAATTAGAATATATTGCAGTAAGAAGGGAATCAAATGATCTGTATTGGGAGGACATGCTCAACTACCATCACGCTTGAGGTAATAAGTAACAAAACAGTAATTAAAGCAGTTCTCTGTAGCTGAAGTGGAAAAGATGACAGAAATACACAGGGAAGAAAGATGGAAGGAAGATACTATGCAAGAACGTTTTTAAAAAATATGAAAAGTGCCAGTAAGAAACTAAATTGTACCTTGTTAATCCAGAAAACCATGGCGTCCTCCAAATCGTAGGGCAGTTCTTTCGAGGCACTGAATGTAGAGAAGCGCTTGACGCTAGCGACCACCTTTTCAATGCTGATCATTTCCACAGTGTAGGCCATCATCAGAGCGTCAATCATTGCCATATGAGAGCTCTAAAAGAAGAAAACAACCAGAATCCTTTAAGGAAAAAGAAAACCCATTTTCTAACTGTATTTAAAATGAAAAATCGCTGAGGTTAGCGACCTAGAAATTAAGAGCTCTTCATTCTGTGAACTATTTTGAATAGCGTTAACTAAAAAGCAGATCATTAGGTGGATTTAATTAAGCTAACCATTTTGATTGGTGCGCAGCCCAGATCAGACTCAGACACAGGTGTATCATCGCTCTCCATGACGTAAATCCCCTTCCGCGACAGAGCCTGGATCACTGACTGGTGCCCCTGCAGAGCCGCCACCTGATCCCCCTTCTGAATGAGGCTACAGACGCGGCAGTACAGCTCGCTGGACAGCAGTAGCTTGATGACAGGTGGTTTAATGTGTTCCTGCTCATATTGGTCGATGTAAAATGGGTCCTTCAGCTCCTCTGGGACATTATCTAAAAGAGCAAAGAGAAGTTTCAACACATGGCATCAGTGATAAACAAAAGGAATCACTTTTACTTCAGTAAATCACATATTTCAGTAAAAATCCTACACGTTAGCTGGTAGATGCTGGAGTCCCTTTCAACAAAGCACTTCTACATGGACCCACTGTCCCCTACGGGTCCAGTTCATTCCTTGAATAAGACCCTGTGTGGAGAACACAGGACTGTACATCATGCCTATTAAAACATAGAATCATAGAATCCCCAGGTTGGAAGAGACCCACCGGATCATCGAGTCCAACCATTCCTATCAAACACTAACACACGATCGCTTCCAGTGCTTAATGCATAATATTAGCATTTTCATTTTATTATGAATTCATTTAATTGGATCACAGGCTAAAATACTCTGTGTATCAGATGTACACACACATATATATATACCTTCAAAGCAAAATTTACAGCTACTTCAAGCGATATCCCCAAACATCTGTGCCCAGCAGTTAAATCATTGCAATCTCCATCACCAAAAGGGGCTGTCCAAACATTCTCAATGAAAAAGAAAACTAAGGTACCTACTTCTTGGTTATAAACTGTGCAAGTTCATAGAAAGATCGTGACTAAAACCTTGAGCACTTTACAAATGGTTAGCGAAACAACTGAGGCTCAAGCAAATTGACTATCTGTGTTTGGAAGACAAGAGAACGGAAGCCGACTACTGCAGCTTTTCAGCCTTTATGTAAAAACTAAAGCCTATGACGCAAACCCATTCCACTTGGATTTGAATTCAATACGAATTTTAAACCAACACTAAAATTAACTTCTTTTGGACTGGCACCATTTCCACAAGTTCTCTTGTGGTTTCATCCAACTCAACGGCGATTCTGAGCACAGTAATACGCGTGCAAGTTAAAATAAATCCTCCAACCTATCATATCAGTTGAAATTGGAAGGAAATGCTGGTGTAAGCAGTGGTTTCTTGATAGTATTGAAGTTAAAAATAGATACACCCCAAAACAAATACTTCTAGTCACATTCAGCAATCAGACTAGAAGCTATTGATCTTTATAATAGCCTCACGGTGAAAACGAGATTCTTCAGCTTCAGGAAAAACACTTCTTGGCCTCAAGTGTGTTGTCTTAATAGAAGCCTGACACTCCGTCATTTTCAAACATAAAATGTTATCTTACGCTATCCAGTTCTCTCTGAAGATCTTCCCCTGAAGACACTCCATTTGTTTTAAATATGTACATCTACAGTATTAATTTGGCAGCGTATTTACTTTTCATTCAGCTCATTTCCAGAATAATTAAATTTCCCCATTCAAAAAAAACCCCTCCTACCCATAGCGCAGCTTTGAACTGCAAAATAAGCCCCACAGTACTGCCTACTGCAGAACACTTGATGTTCATAAAGAGGAGCTGAGACAGAGCGCTACCAATTAGATAAATAAATAAAAATGTCATAAACCAGTCTTGTCCTACCAGCTCTAACAGCCTGTCACACAGCACTGCCCCTAGTTTACAAAATGAAAAGCTTTTTGAAGTTTTTAAAAATCAGGATTGCTGTTTTTCCTTTATGTGATACTGAATGCTGTGATACAGCCAACAGACTGAAGATGGTTGGAAGAGACGCAATAAAACTCCACTGGGTAAGCAGCATTTCTTAACGTGGTGACCTTTTCTAGTGAAACAGATCATAAATTCAAATATTTTTAATCTTCTTAATAGTAGCCAACCTGACCTAAAAATCAAAGGCTGCTGAAAGCTAATTCCATTTAATGGTCATTGCCACTTCCAGAAAGAGAACTACAGCTTCCTTTTCTAAAGACTGGGGAAAGATCCAAAAATCAAAGCGTAAAGCAGCTCACGTAATTAAAAATCTTAGCTTCATTACAAGCAGCTGCACCTTCAACAACCAAAAATACACTGATTTTTTTCTAAAATCATTTGTGAAAGGAAATAATAGAACACTAGCCCATTAACACCCGTGAATAAGTACGTTTCTGGTGAGTGCATCAGCAGCACTCCATATTTTGAAGGCTTTTTTTAAAGCAAAAAACCTGCGAATTCAAAATGTCTGAGACCTGAAGTACTTGTAGGAGGGTTTTAAAATGAACATCTGCCCTCCCCAGCTCCACAAAGACCCCGCAGAGACGGGCAGCCGAGGTGACTGTCTGGAACCGCGCTGGACAAAGAAACCCTGAACAGCCCCCGCACCCCAGCTGCCCAAGCGGAGCATCAGCACAAGCAGCTCACTTCATATTTACTCCAGGTCCCTCTTCTGTAATTATTTTATGGACCCATAACTGCAGAAGGCAAAAATCATTCTCTGCAATGGTAACACACGCACGAGGGATCCAATCTGTTGCACTGGGGCTTTTACACAAATTATTAAAAGGGAAGCAACAACTGCAGCATGATGCTCGGCATCCTGTGACGGGAAAGCAAGACTTCCCACATTAAAATACCACTAATTTAAATGAAAATTCATGATTTTGAAAAGTCTTTTCTAGCAAGAAGTGAATAGAGTTCTTGGTGATGAGATTACATGTCACAGAAATCAATGTATTAAAAAGAAATAAACTTTGGCTACTGCCCAAGTAGCCCAAATGTTCAATGTCTGAACACCTAGTGAAGAGATCTGAAATCTTTTTTCTTCTAGACCAAAGAACCCTCTAACTTCATATTTCTGCTCTCCAGATCGGTGCTGAAGGACTCACTGGATTCAGGCTGCCCAGGATTAAAGATGATAAGGGGTGGGGACAACTTCTAGTTCCGGGATTAATAACTTGAATGCTACCATAAAAAGTTATTCATAAACGTATCATAAACATTAATCCTCCCATAACTGCGACTTATTTCACTCGCAAACACTCGCCCAGTTTTATTTTCTCCACTGGTGTTCACACCACCTCTGCCAGCTAGATTTGCCTATCTGTGACAGCAAGAAACAGTTTTGTAACTTATCTGATGCTCTGCCCACAGGAATGTTAAGATATAAAAACCCCATTGAAGGCCAAGAGCAGTAAGATTAACTTTACTATTTAATCTGATTTGATTTCACACTGGACATGATTGTATTATCCGCATAGCAAGCACAAAACAATGAGAATCATAGAACCACAGAATCACCAGGTTGGAAGAGACCCACGGGATCATCGAGTCCAACCATAAAAATAAAAGAAATAAAGAGAAATAAAAGGCAGGAAACCTAGAATGCAAAAAGGATGCTACAGAAACTCTTAACTCTGCGTAGAGAAACTCCTGAACACCACAGTGGTAGATGCCCTGCACACAATCTGAGTATCTCAGGCAGCGTAACAGGCTCCCCCCAGACAGCCCCAGACAGACACTGTGCCCCAGCTGTGAGGTATCTTCAATGTTTGAACTCCCCATTTGAAAGCACAACAGAAGAGACCTATCTCATCTTTAACATCTCTGCTAATTATTCTTATCTGTGGCGTAACTCGCAGAAACTGCTTCCAGCACCCAGGTCTGCTCATTACCGCAAACCCATTAAAAATGTCAAACTTGCCACGTTGCCAAAAATCTCAGAAACACGTTGCCAGTTTTAGAACAATTATCCACCAGCGTTCACCTAGCACTAATTTAAGTAACACACTGTGGGTACACAAGTAGCCACCGCTGTTACGGAAAGCTGTTCTCCCTGGTTTTTATGGATCTGGCAAACCCCAAACGTGTCACATGTATTTTGCTCCTCGCTACAGAATGTGCCAACGCTGCTCTTGAAGAAAATGTCCCAGTCTTCTTCCCCAAGTCCCAGTTTCCATAAGCACCTTTTTCAACACCTTACTTTCATGACCTATAACTGAACTTGGACATCAGAAAACTTTGGTTCATTAAAACTTGTATTTTTACACATTTATGCTTCAGATTTTATACCACAGCTGCATGCAGTCAGCTTATTATAGAGTAAAAAATGCTCATTTTTTGCTGCTTCCTACATTCACAAAGTAATAACTTATTCTTGCAGAGTTTCAGCAGCATAAACTCTGAAATGTTCCTGCCCCACTGAGCCTACAGGAGATTCTTCTACCAGCTATCTTCCTAAGAAATGAAGGATTCAAACCTTCACTATTTCTCACAAAGCGATTCTTTCAGTCTGTTTCATCATAAACGAGTTCTAATCTTTCCAAAGAACTCTCGGTTCCAAATATAAATCTCTGTGTACAACACAGTTTGCAGGATTGCAGAAATAATTTCATTTGTAACAACCATCGGAGAGACAATTACTACGAGGCTCTCCTCAACTCGCTGTAGGGTAGGACCATTTCTTTTATCACCTCACAAAAACCTGTTCAAAGATGATTACTTGATTGCGATTTGATAAATTAAAAATACAGCAAACTGAACAACTCTGACTTCTCCCTTCAACTGGAGAAACGGATACACCCCAGATCTTAGTTTACCTTCGGAAGCACGAAGAACTGGTTTCACATGGAAAGAGAGCCAAAGCATCAGGGTAAACAGAACGAAGCTTGTTCTGGTTCTGAGTGAGATTTCATTAGTATCAGTGTCTGTTCCCAGAATTATTTAGTGCTGTATAGATTTCCTCTAAGCTGCAGATCATGAACAGAAGCTATACATTCTCAAGCAACCAAGACCAAGGGCATTATAATGAAAACATTCTCTGTTGTTTCTCGTTCCAGAACTGTTGTTATAACTCCGTAAGTGATTTACAATATTACACGTGAAAATTTACATACAACAGAGAAAACCTCAAGCTAAAGACTTTGCGTACAGTTGGGGAGAGAGACTGCACTCTCATTATCATCTCTTTTGATCCAGCAAAAAAGCCACAAACCTGGGTGAAGCAGGAGAGACAAAATAATAATTATGGAATTCTTCACCCCGCTAAAGTTCACACAAGTAACATTCGGTGTTTACGAAACAGGTTTTATGAAAGTAACAAATGCTAAACTATCAACTATTTGCAAAATACAACAGTTTTCTTTAAAATATTTTTACTACAGACCCAAGAAGGAAGATGACAAAGAATGGGAGCAGGGAACCTGGGGATCTAGGTTATTTACCCCTAGGAATGTGCTCATGCTGCCTCTACCCAGTGGTAACTGTAGGCAGCTTTACCACACTGTAAAACCTTATTTAACAGCTAAATACTAATTACTTCAAAGACAAATAAAATCTCCAACTTGTATTTCTCCTACAAGGCACTGCATTAGTCCATATCTTGCCAAATTCCTCAGGGTAATGAACAATGTAAAGCTCCCAGCTCTAATTAAAAAGTAAACCCCACCAAGTTCGTTTTCAAAAATCGAAATTTTATGAACTATTTTAAAGACGCATCAATATTATGGAGAGGGCTGCAAACAACCCCCTTGCAGCAAGGTGCAACACTGAAAAACTTCCATGTGCTCCTTCCATATCTAAATTTTAGCTTTACAACCGTGATGATGGAAAACATGATTTCTACACATAAATTAATGCTCTACTGACTAAATCTGCTGAGAAATCCAAATTTTAACTTGCCACTGTCTGTTTTCCCAAGTTGTACCTAAGGAAAGCACGTTCATAGTGGCTCTGCTGCTGCTCAGAGCCCAAGGGGACAGCAGCACCAGAGGACCAGGGCTGTTTCCCTGTGCTCAGCTCTGCGCAGCGCGTGGCCATTACTGCCTGGCGAGCCGGCTCATTCCACCAGCTGCAAAAAAGCTCTCTCTCTCCCACAGACAGCTTGCCAAGCCTCTAAACCTCCCACGCTCGCCTCCTGTGAACTGGAGTTCCACAAACTCAGTGGCACCCTTGCTCCTCAGGCACTAAAACGCTATGCATTGTATTTTCACGCTGCCAACAGAATTTCTGAAAGGGCACATTTGGTTCCAATCAAAAGTTTGCTGATGAAGAAGATAATTCTGTTCCAATCAAATCCCATTCCCTTCAAATTACTGTCTCAGCTAAATGGACTTTATCACCTCTCAAGTGAATAGAAGGTTTCCAGATGTCTGTGTGTGGACTTTTGGAGTGATCTGGGACAGCACCCCCAGATTTATTTGGGGAGAGGGAGGGTGGTGACACTGGCTGGGGCAACACCTTCCTTCACAACATCCTTCCTCTCTGGTCTTCTGGGATTTGGACAAACAGTTCAAAGAATCATAGAATAACCAGGTTGGAAGAGACCCACCGGATCATCAAGTCCAACCATTCCCATCAATCACTAACCCATGTCCCTCAGCACCTCGTCCACCCATCCCTTAAACCCCTCCAGGGATGGTGACTCAATCCCCTCTCTGGGCAGCCTCTGCCAGTGCCCAATGACCCTTTCTGGGAAAATTTTTTTCCTAATGTCCACCTAAGTTGTACTATCTCCCTCTGGATTCCCTCTGTGACAACCAGGTAGCCACTGGAGAGAGAAGCTACGCGCTTCCCGACACAAACCATCCAGCACAATCCCCTTCCCAGCAGAGGGGCTGTCACTGGTTGGTTGAAGAGAGAAGGTGGCTGTACCAGAACTCTCTCTTTCCAAGGTCGGAAGGAAAAAAGGAGGAATTCACCATCAAATGAAACAAAGCCTGAACTACGACTTCAAATTATTTGTCATGTATACTCCCAGTAATCTGAGAAACAAAAAAAGGGTAAAGAATTTTCCTACTTGGTTTCCAGCTTAGATGTGAAGAATTCCAATATCCCTTGACTGTAAACAGAAAATAGTTTTGGGTAAACGCTGCAGTGATGAATGACTTCTAGTAACAGCTACGCTAGAGTCAAATTCCTCTCCTTGACCACTCGCACTCTTCAGAATGAGGTTAGGTTTACTCAGATGAAAAGTAAATCCAGGACACGCACCAGCATTTGAATGAGGAAGGCATAAAATCCTGTCAATTCACGTGCATCAATTCCAAATCAAACACTTGAGAAAAACGCTCCCTAATCAGCTACAGAAACCCCAGCAGATAAGGGTAACTTCAGAGCAGTGTTTTAATATTATCAAGAGAGAAACTTTATTTTTTTTTCATCAAAATGACTGGAATTCAGTCTAAAATAACATAAATGCCCCCAAAAGCATTCATCTGAATAGTGCGATTTCATGTAACAAATCCATAATTGCTTGGTAGCTGCCCAAGACTCACTGAACAACATCCAACATTTTAACACAAAAAGCGAACCCTGAGAGATGACAAGTAACGCATTAAGTTAAATTCGATTCAAAGCAATAATCACATATGAAACCTTCTTAAATCCATTGCTCCATGAATTAAAGAGGCTTATAAATTCCTTCACTGTTTGCAATGCTATTCCATAAGCAATGGTGACTAGGTGGCAACGCCTCGCAGGAGCCATTTCAAAAATCAAACTGAATTTCCACGGGCCACGGCTCTCCAAAGATCACACTCACCGGAGTCATCCAACAACGCGACGCCAAAGCCTCAGCAAAAATATTTTTTCCTACTATCGACGGCACTTAATTTCTAATAAAATGTAATCTGCACAGGCCTAAATACAAGTCAAAGTACTGGGAAACACCACTACAGATTTCTTTACCTAGAGATCTCATCACTGCCATTATGAAATGAGGGGTTATGTTCCAAAATTCTTAGGCAAAGGACCTACTGAACATAAATCTGTGTTGCCACATGCACAAACAGAGCTGCTGCTAAGCCATTAACTGGTCCAAGAGGTGCAGATACAACCCCGGAGCCCCTAAAGATGCTACCAAGAACCCCCAAGCCCTAAAGCTTCTCTGCAGCGCGGGAGCTGTGCCAGTCAATGCTAATACAGGATTGGCTTTCTTTCCAAACAGAGTGATAACAGAAATAGTGCGTCTCCAGGTCTGGAACATCCACTTTATCTCCAACCACCAAAAGGTCTACAGGAAATACCACAAACCATTCCAGAAACTGAAAACATATTTACATGAGGAAATGGTTCTTTTAAAGTTATCAGTGTTTTATTAACACCTTCCCAAAGTTCCCACATTATTTTAAACACCACCTGATAAATGGAGCTTTTTTTTGTCTCTTAGAATCACAGAATCACCAGGTTGGAAGAGACCCACCGGATCATCGAGTCCAACCATTCCTATCAAACACTATCAAACACCAAACCATGTCCAACCATGTTCTTGTTGCTTGTAATGAAATGCTTCACTGATACCAAATATCACAAATATCATTTCCTATTTTCCACACTGTCACTAAGATGATGAGGAACACTGACGTGACTGGCAATATTAAAATATAAAGATAATTTAGAAAAAAAAATTCCAACAAGGATGAATTTTAAGTGCAGGACTGGACTGCTTTTCTTCAGTCTTGTCGCAAAGTAAGCTAGCGCTAATCCATTAAGCACATTAGGAGTTTGTGGCGAATTAGACTTAGATTAACAGGGCTACCTCATTTTCCAAAACAAGATTCTGTATGTGGTTTTATTGTGTGCTTTGTTCTGGATAAACCAAAACCCACAAGTATTCCATCATATTTCTTCATAATGAAGCTATTTAAACTCAAGATGCATCTAGTAACAAGTCGGAATGGACAGATCTAGTTCAAAACAAAAAAAAAGCACGTTTCAATAGATGTCAGGAAAATACTATACAAATCATACTCCAAGAATCTTTATTTTCTCATGTCTTAAGGCTTAATAAGATAAGGGGAAGAGCTCCTCCATCACCTACCACTTGCTGTTCCGTGTCACAGAACACAGCCTATCTGTTCACTTGACATTTCTTACACATGAATGTTGCTGATCACAAAGGCTTTTTAATTCATTCTGAAACCAAATCCACAACAGACAAAAAAAAAAAAATTCTGAATGGAGCACACAAAGCGCGTCAAGGCCTCGGAATCCACTGGCCAAGACGACCGCACAAGGAGGGACACTAGAGCCTTCACAGCCCAGAGGGACAGGGGCCTGCGCACAGTGACATGCAGGCCTGTGGTGGGAAGTCTGCTTGGCTGAAATGAGCATTTGAGCATTCTGAGGTGTGCTTTTTCTTCACAAAGCACAGCGTGCGAGCGCTCGCGTTCGGTTTGCTGATTCAGTTACATTATACAGCCCCATTATTCCTGTCAAAGGTACCAGGAAATATACAATATTGCAAGATAACGACTGTCATATCACTGATATTTAAGACAAAGGTGATTTAGGCCCAATTTAATTACTTTGGGAATAGCAGAGGAGAGAGGAAAAAAAAGAACAAAACCAAGAATGACTTTCTGATGAAAGCAACCTTACCTATTCCGTAGGCTTTAGCACAGATCCATTGTAGATTAGCAGCTATTTTTGCTCTGGCTGAATCATAGAGCTCCAAAGGGACGATCTCAACCGCACTATCTGTCAGGGCATCCATTTTTCTCCTGGTGCTCTCCCCACCCGTGCAAACGTCAACATCCACCATCTACAACAAAAACAAAAGGCAGCGGTTAGAGTTTGACACCCGGCAGCGTAGCCCCCCCCCCCATGGCGTTTTTTAAAGCCGAGAGAAGGAGAGGACCTGGCCGTGAGCGGGATCAGAATCCGCAGGCCCCTCATCCTTCGGGATCGTCATCGAAAGGATGATTTAAACAAAAAAAAAATTGGGTATCAAAAGCCATCCGAGCATCCCTCGTCGGGTGAAAGGCAGGGATGCGCTCACCCAAAGCCCTCGGCTAAGGAAGAAGAAAGGCGCAAGGCATCACCTGCGGGATAAAGAAAGGCTGAGGCTCCCTTCCCCACCCCCAGCCCCGAACAATGCGGGCGGGCACCCCCCGCGGCAGCACCTGCGGCTCCTTCCCTCGCCGGGGACCCGAGAAGCAGCAGAGGTTCCGCGCCCGAACCCCCATCCCCTCGGGCCGCGGGGGGCGCGGCCGCTCCGGAGACCCCGGCCCGCATCCCCGCCCCGCCCGGCAGTAGAGGGAGGAGAGGGAGGAGGAGAAGAAGGAGGAGGACGCAGACAGGGAGAATGAGGAAGAGGAGAGGGAGGAAGAGGGAGGGGGAGGGGGAAAGGGAGAATGAGGGAGAGGAGAGGGAGGAAGAGGGAGGGGGAGGGGGAAAGGGAGAATGAGGGAGAGGAGAGGGAGGAAGAGGGAGGGGGAGGGGGAAAGGGAGAATGAGGGAGAGGAGAGGGAGGAAGAGGGAGGGGGAGGGGGAAAGGGAGAATGAGGGAGAGGAGAGGGAGGAAGAGGGAGGGGGAGGGGGAAAGGGAGAATGAGGGAGAGGAGAGGGAGGAAGAGGGAGGGGGAGGGGGAAAGGGAGAATGAGGGAGAGGAGAGGGAGGAAGAGGGAGGAGAAGGGAGAAGGAGAGGAGGAGGGAGAGGAAGGGGGAGAGAGGAAGAGAGAGGAAAGAAGGAAGGGAGGAGGGAAGAGAAGAGGGAGGAGAGGGAGGAGGAGAAGAAGGAGGAGGACGCAGACAGGGAGAATGAGGAAGAGGAGAGGGATGAAGAGGGAAAAGGAGAGGTGGGAGGAAGAGGAGAGAGGGGAGAGAGGCAGGAGGAGAGGGAGGGGGGGGGAGGAAGGGGTGAGGGAAGGATGAAGGGGAGAGATGAGGAGGGAGAGGAAGGGGAAGAGATGAAGAGAGAGGAAAGAAGTAAGGGAGGAGGGAAGAGAAGAGGGAGGAGAGGCAGAAGGAGGAGGAGGCGGACAGGGAGAATGAGGAAGAGGAGAGGGATGAAGAGGGAGGAGAGGGATGAAGAGGGAAAAGGAGAGGTGGGAGGAAGAGGAGAGAGGGGAGAGAGGCAGGAGGAGAGGGAGGGGGGGCGCGGTGCCCTCCGCGCGGCCTGCAGGCCCCGCCGCCTCACCTTGCCGCGCTGCCGCCGCCTCAAGCCCCGGCGCGGGGGCCGCNAGGGGGGTGTCTAGGCAGCTCCCGCCGCCATCGCTAGGCAACGGTTGCCACGGGAACGGGGCCCAGCGGCGCGGGCAGCCGCCATGCCAACCCCTGCACCTCCCCTAGTTCAGTTGAAAACCGTCCCCCTCTCATCCTCTACCCTGCCCTCCCTGATCAAGAACCCCCTCTCCTGCTCTCTTGGAGCCCCTTTTGGGCTGCTTGAAGGTCTCCCCGCAGCCTTCACCAGGCTGAACGACCCCTGCTCTCCCTGCCTGTCTTTGCACAGGGGATGCTCCAGGCCTTGCATCATCCCTGTGCTGGGTTCATAGAATCATAGAATCATCATCAGGTTGGAAAAGACCCACCGGATCATCGAGTCCAACCATTCCCATCAATCACTAACCCATGTCCCTCAGCACCTCCTCCACCTGCACCTTAAACCCCTCCTGGGAACGTGACTCACCCCCCTCTCTGGGTTGATGTGTTTTTGCTGGTCTCCAAAACCACCTTCGGACCGTTCCGCTGTCCCCCTGCCCCACCAAGAGCCTCCAGCTCACCCCGCGCTGGAGATCAGAGCCAGATCAGAGCCAGATCCCGCAGATTATCTCGCTGGACAAGCGAGTTTCAGGGCTCATCTCAAAAGTGAAGCTCTGTGATTAAGTGGGTAGACGATCGAGCCGTTAATACTTGTGCTGGATAGATGAGTTATCTTAATATCCAGCCACTGAAAATGTGATTATACCTTCAGCTGCACAACAGCGACAGCAGACTGACCTTATTCTACCTTCTTTCTTTGTTATGATTCTCATAAATTATTATTTTTGCTGCGTGTAACCGGTAGATTACATAAATGTTTCAAAATCATTAAAGATTTATTTGCGTCGGTCGTAAGATCGGACATTTATTTCCCCTATATCTTTTCAGAGTGCAGGCAGAGGGCATTCTGCTTCGTGTCAGCAGGAGCTACAGCGTCCAAAGGTTACCCCAGCCTCTATCACCGCCGTGTTCCGCGATTGTAGGCAATTAAAGTCGAAGCCCTTCGCAAACAACTCACGTGTTGTTTTCTAATCTCCATTTGAAGAGTTTGGTTTTCAATACGTTTGTGGTTTTTTTTTTTCCAGGCTGTCGTTTTGTGACGTTATCGCTCTAACAAGCTGCTCTTGTTTTCAGATTAAGCCTTAAGGCCCAATCCAAATCCCCTTAAACTCAAGAAGAATATTTGCAGTTACGTGACGGGTCGGGCATTAAGTGCGCTGCAGAGAGCCAGCGGCCGCTTGAGAAAGCTGGGAAAGGACTGTTTACAAAGGCTTGTAGTGATAGGATGAGGGGGAACAGGTATAAACTGGAGAGGGGCAGGTTTAGACTGGACACAAGGAGGAATTTCTTCACAAGGTCGGTGGGGAGGTGCTGGGACAGGTTGCCTAGGTGGCTGCTCCATCCCTGGAGGGGCTCAAGGCCAGGTTGGATGGGGCTTGGAGCTCCTGATCCAGTGGGAGGTGTCCCTGCCCAGGGCAGGGGGTAGGTTGGATGATTTGAAGGTCTCTTCCAACCCAAACCATGCTGCGATTCTGTTTTTCTCCTACAGCAGATGACTGGTGTGCAAGGTTGAAGGTGCAGCCGGGAGAAAACTGAACCACTTCTTCCCTTGACGTTTTTTTTGCGAATCCACCAATCCTTGTTGGCCGTGTGTGAAGACAGGTGGCTCGATTTGGAAAGAGATCTTCGCCTTCACTCTTGCTCAGCAGCTCCTGTGCTCTCAGGAGCAGCGAGAGAAGAGAGTTAAATCAATCAACACATTTTTTTTTCCTGTTATCCTTCTAAAATTTCCATTGCAAACACTGAGGATGGCCCCGGCAGAGCAGTGAGGAGCAGCTCGCGGGTGCTTGCAGCCCAGGCTGCCTCAGCCCTCTCCTTACACCTCTATTTTCAGCCCTGGACTAATTTTGAATACCACTGTATCTGCTTCCCTGCGCTTAGTTCTGCAAGGCCTCGTTTGCCCTGGTGCTGAGCACTTAATATCTCCGGTGGGATCTGCTTAGATCCTCAGCATTTCTGGACGTCACAGCATGGGACTGAGCTGGCACCGCGGCTGCGGGCTGGCTGGGAGGAGAAGTCCGTCCTCTCTATGCCGCTGGGCTTTAACATCCCCCAGCACAAGCTGCAGGGTTCAAAAAAAAGCCAAATCTTTCTAGAAATCCACTAAGGAAAAAGAGACGTGGTCAAAAAGGCATCTAAAATAGCACTGAAGTGAATAGGCTATGGTAACGTGGAGGTGAAAGGGGAGGCTGGTAGAGTCCTTGTTCAGCTGCTGCTCCGACAGCTTCAAAATGTCTTTTTTTTTTTCCCCTTGTACAAAACGCTTCCCTGTATCATTTCATCACGGGGCCAGCCTTGAGGAGCAGAGAGCTGAATATTATTGTTAGTAATAGAACGGCCACTTCAGTGCGATTACCAGCAGCACGGGAACAGTTTCTGTGGCATAACGCCGATGTCAGTAATTACGTATATCCAGTCCTGATCCTCATAATGACTATGCAGCGATATGGGGAACCACACGCAACAAGCAATATTTTTTTCATGTAAATAAAGAAAACAAATTAATACAGAAAGCAGCGCTCTATTTCATTCATGCATCTTCATTCTTTGAAAGGTGACATGCACGCGGTTCAGTTTTTATGCTGGCGAGAGCAACAAGTCACTCGGCTTTATTTCTTTCCCCCCCTCGCTTAAGATGCTCATTTGAGGCGTATGAAGTGATGCTTCACCCCTCTCTGGGCCTTGCCTGAGGTTGCTGCTTTGGGGATAAAGGAGTCACGCAGAGAGCATTGGCAGCTCTGGTCCTTGGAGAGAGGGGCACAGTGTGAGGATGATCCCCATCGCATTTAAAACAATACTTCTATTTAACACTTATCTTCAAAAGTGCTGTGCAAACATTAATTAATGACTGTTATTGCCGGGGGAATTGCTGGCAGAGGGGTGACAGCTCGCCCTGCCTGGCTGGCTCGCTGGGAGCCGGATTTTCCTTTGCTGGCTGTGGGGAGCACGATGCTCCCTCATAGACCTCGCAGTTATCTGCAGCAATCACAGCCCTGGAGGCACCGGCGGTGGGTTTTAAGTGCCTGTATTAATAATAGGGGGGGGTTTTAGCCTGTCAGATATTTTTATCCATAAGATTATTTATTTTTAGAGTCCCCGGACTATGTTTAGGAGAACGGTGAATCAATAGCATTTACAGCCCACCAGGTTTTCCAGATGTTTTCGTATGAAGAAGTTTGGTCCCAGTTTGGTTCCGATGCCTCATCCTTGAGCAACCCCAGGGACCAGCTGGGTGAGGGCTGAAGGGGGTTTTGAGTCTTGCCATGATCTAATTAATGAGCAAACAAGCTTTTTCTCTATTTCCACATATCATTATATTCATTGAACCCTTTTTCGCAGTGCTTTTTGGGTAGTGTTCAGACAGAAACCAGTTTCAATGGGAACTTCTGATTCACTTTACCCAGATGATTTCTTTCTAAAATGCACTTTTTTTCTTCAGGACACTTTGGAAAGTAAAACTGTATTTACCATGAATGTATAAGTATGCAAAGACAGAATGACTTATCTCCAACTTTTTCATTACTGTTTACACATTATTGGGAAGCGATGAATAACTCAAAGGCAGGAAAAAAATGAATAGGGGGAAAAAAAAATTCTAATTGAATTCCAAAATGCAACATCTGCCCCTACTCCGGGCTGCGTTTTGTGAGGTGCAAAAGCCGAGAGCAAAGCTGAACGTATTCAGCATCTTCGTCCTGATAAATGTGGTTGGGTTTGTAGGCAGAGAAGCACAACATCTCAGCACCCCGATAACCTGACTTTCAGCAGAGCAGCACAAACCCCTCCTCGCTCCTCAGGAGCTGGTGCGGGGTTAGACTCAAAAGCAATGAACGTCCTGAACCACTGCTAAGTGTTACCTTTGGGAATTCACAGCGGTCTCCATCCAATCTTTCCCAAAACCGTGTTACGACATCATTATTTCACTGAAATGTTTGACACTGGCTGCGCAGAGGGAGGCGTTCGCGTAGGAACAGAACCGGGGACGCCTTGTTCCGGGTCCCTGGGGAATGCACAAAGGCAAAAGCTGCCTGTTGGGACCTGGAAAATCGCCTCTCCCACCCTAGATGCAGAGGGATGGATCCAAACCAGGTGTTTCCCTTTCCCTGGGGCAGGTTTGCCTTTTGATCTTGAGGTGCAGGGGTATTTTGATGAAAGGGCTGTCATTTCTGCATTTTAAGGCTTCCCCTTTCAGCCCTGGCTGGGAGGACAGCACCGCAACGCACTTCAGGTGACTTTGATGCACGAGGCTTCACCCCAGAGAGCTTCTACAGAGCAGAAACTGCCTCAAAAGCAAACTAAAGCTCCTCCATCTCTCACAGCAGCAGCTGGTGGGGGGCGGGTAGTGCCTTCCCACTCCATTTCGACTCTTGGTCTGTATTTTTAGCTCAAGCTATTCCGGTGGGACGCATCTCCCGGCTCACCTTGCTGTCAGCCCGAGCCCTTCACCTGACAGCCCTGCCTGCTCTCACCTTGCCTTGAGAGAGATGCCAAAGCAAACACTGCCCTCCTCATCCCCTTGGGTCCAGGCCGGCGTGCACATGCAAGCGCCCGAACGCTCTTAAATCTGTAGCCAGAGCAATACGTTAATGTACAAATTAGTCAGAGCAATTGAAACACCTCAGTCCTGCTCGGCCAGGTCCTATTTACAGCGAGAACTTCGTGACAGTAATTCAGACACTGAGCAGGAAACTAAGACACGTCAGCACCTCGGAGCCGTTGGTAGCAAGATGGACCAAGCTGATGGATCTTGGAGCAGATCCCTGGGTGGGCAGGAGGGGCTGGAAGGGGCCAGTCCTCTTCCCATATCCCTAGCAGGGATGCCAGTGCCCTGAGGTGTGTAGCGTGTCCCTCGCTGCTGCAGGGCTTGGCACACAGGGAGCAGGATCTCACCTCTAATCCCTTCCCAAGGCTTCGGCACACGGCAGGGCTGGTAGAGGCTCTGCAGGGGCAGGACGCACCAGGGCAGCTCTGCGTGAGGAGAGGGGATGCAACACCCCAACGCAGCCCCCAGGGCTGAAACACAACGTGCCTCACGGTGCTGCCGTCCCGCTGTCCCAGTCGAAGCAGCACTGGAGGCTCAGGCCCATGGATGCTTCCCACACAGTGGGGGCTGCATGGCCCTGGTCTCCAGCGTGTTTGCCTGGCACGGCTCTGCTCCAGGCTCCCCTTGCTCCCTGGGGTTCAGAGCTGGTTGAGAACAGCCCACACCCCTCAGCTGGCCCTGGGAACTGGGGTGACGACAGCCCCGGGGCTGCCAGCAGCACACAGAGAAGGGGATGCTGCTAAGCATGCCCCATATCCCTGGGGCTGGGGCAGTGGGTGCCACTCCTGTTGGGCACAACACACGAACGCTTGGCAGAAGCCCCCCCCAAACAAGTAAATTCCCAACGGCCCCGACTTACCGGTAGCAGCCGTCGACATCGTCGCAGCCTCGAGTGGCGTGGGGGGCCGTGGGCAGCAGCTCGGGACATGGGAGCCCGTGGTCGAGTCCCGGGGGCTCAGTGCCAGGGGGCTCGGTCCCCTCCGCTCCCTGGAAAGGGCCGGGGGGAGCTGGGCAGCGCTGCGCTCCCTGGCATCACCGGCATCACCATGGCAACTGCCGAATGACTCACGCTCATTTATGAGTGACATCAGAGATGTGGAGGAGGAGGCTGGGGGCTGGAGGGACCGAGGGTGATGCCGGGAGTGGATATTCCTCGTTGGGGTTTGCTGGTTGAAGCTGGAATGTTTTGTGCAGGGAAAAACACAGAAGCAGCTCCCTCCGAGCAGCATCTCGCTGGGCTTCTGGTGTTAGGAGATGACCCATGGAGTCAGGATGAGAGGAGACGCTGGAGCCCCTCCATGGGTCAGCTCTGAGAACTCTGCGTGCTGGCAGCTCAGCACGGAGGGCGCTGGGGCAGAGCAGGAGGGGTACCCCGGGCAGACAGGGTCCCACTCCCCCGTGCCTCAACTCTGCTCAAAACACAACCAGGTTAAGGAAACCGGTTTAGAGTTTGCTTGCCTTGACTGGCTTCCCCTTCGTACACAAACAGGGGGAGGTCATCTTCAGGAGGATGCGTCGAGCTCCTCGGCTTCAGCTCTGCTGCTCCTGCACGTGGTTCCCATGGACCCTGCCTGCTCCTGGGAGGCACTCGCAGCTCCCAGCATGGGCGCTGGAAAGGGGCCTCGCTTGGAAAGCAGATAAAAGCAGGGGGGAATATTTGCTGGGCACATTCATGGGGGGTTAGAGCCACCACACACAAACGCTCCACGTGCAGACACTCTTCAGAGCGTTTTGGTAGCACGTTTGCTTGGAGCTGTGCCGCACGGGGCTTCCTTACGCTCCAGCTGGTAGCCACGGCCAGAAGCGCTGATGCCCCAACCCCTCTCGCTCATGGGCTCTGCTAGATTGAGGCTGATGAGCCAGAATGGCATATTTTTAGTACAATGAGAATCCCGCACGAGGCTCTGTGCTGAGCAAGGCAGGGATGCAGCAGTGACACGATCACCAAGAAATAAACTTTAGCAGCCCCCTGTGGGAGCAGCATCGGGGCATCGCTCAACCCTCACCTCTAGGCACCCTGTCCGGGGTTTCTGGGCATCGCGAGGCTGGGATCAGGGAACCCAACACTCGGGGCTTTTATTTTTAGCACGGCAAACTATAAATACAGCCCACATTAACCCATGGGAATCTGAGCAGCTCCTTGGCCTGGGAAGTTGGTCCTGGGGAAGCCCGCGGCGGCCAGAGCTGCCCGGCTGGAGCTGCGCTGCTGGGTCTCCCACAGGGAGAGGCACCATCCCACTTCCAGACTCCGGGGCTGGGAGAAAATACAAGGAAGATACTTCAAATCATTCTGGGCTTGGCTGCACCGGGCACGATGCTCCTGCAAGGGGGGAGAAGGGGCTGGGAAGATGAGCGGCTGCTGCCGTCTCCTGCCTGCGCTGGGGAAGCAGGGAGAGGAGGGATGGGCAAGGACCACTCGGGGGGCAGAGCACAGGTTTTATAGAGGATTGTGTGCTTTTTTCTCCCCTTGGTGAGTGTTTGGATGTGGGAGCAGGGGAGGAAGGCGCCCGTCTAGGAGGAAGCTGGGCACAGGGGGGTAAATGCAACGAGCACCCGTGATTCATCGCACGCAGCCTGGCAACGGGCGCCTGTGTAGGGGAAAACACAGATGGAAGAAGAGCTGCTGCAACACCCAGCCAGCAGCACGGAAATTGCCGGCTGGTGTCCTTTTAAGGATGATTTAGAAAGGTCTGAACTATTTTCCCTTTTCTTGCATGCCTCACAGAGGAGCCATGGGGAGCGTGGGGGTCCAGCAGCCCGTGCTGCCTGGCTCCCCCCAGCTAGGGCCACGCTGCTGCTCGGCTTCAGGGATCGTGTTGACTGGCTGCTGCGCTATTCCAAGAGCTGCCCTGCTCAGCAGCTCGAGGAGCAGCTGAATAATTCACCTGAACTCCAGGTGCGTGGGAGCCGCGGCAGGTATGGGACTCCTGGGCACAGATTCCCTGCGGAGCAGCCCTTCCTCAGAGGACAAATAGAGGTTCCCATCAACATAAATGCGGTTTATGGCCAAGCTGCAGCTCAAAAGCTGCGTAACCACATCATGCATAAGCGCCACAAGCCTCCCATGAATAATGCGGCCACTCACACCTGCGCAGCGCAGCCCTCGCCCGGGATTAAGCGTGAAGCCTCCGCTCGCACGGTGCACGCGGAGCTCTGGCGCTGAACCAGCCCGACCAGCTCACCGCACGCAGGCCGCTTCCCGGAGTGGGAGAGCTCGTTATGCAACTGCTGATGGCATCATTAATGAAACCTGTTGGGAGAGCTGCAACTCCTGGCTGCGACAGCCAGCGCTCGCATCCCGGGGCGTGCGAGCTGGGCAGGACCCCAAGAGGTGGGGTTTGCATCCTACCAGCTGCTCCATAAACCACCCACAGCCCAGCAACCTGCGCTGGAGAGGCAGCAGCCACGTCGGTGACACCCAGCACCCCCAGCCAAGGTGGCTCCCCAGGAACCCAGGGAACTCGTGACCTCTGAGCTCAAGCCATTTATCTGGGAACCAGCTCTCTGGCCACTCATCTCATTTACACCCTTGGGTTTGAGGGAGCAGGTCGTACTCCAAGGTTTATTTCGGTCTGGTGGGGTCCTGGTCCAGCACATCTCGAGTTACTGGTGTCCCTCCCCGCGGGGCTGGATTCCTGGTGACACTGGATACGTGGGGCTTGAGCTCTGCTGCTCCTTCTCGGGTCGCGCTCGCTGGCAGCCGTAGCAACGCTGTTTGCACATTTACGCTATGGACCCGCCTGCTTTCAAGCTGCTTTCCGGGATCAAAACGCTGGAGTCCAGCTCCAAAGTGCAAGCTTCGCATTTGAAGCAAAAGCTTTAGAAGAGCACAAGAATTTGCTTTATTAATTCTGCCCCAAATCTACTTTCCCTACAGCGAAGCGTCCCCAGCAGTTCCCAGAGCTGCTGCTTTCCTCAGCTAATCCTTCCCTTATAGTTAAAGTCACCAATAAAAAAAAAGAACAGCGCGATCAAGAACAGGACAATCGATTGGATCGTCACAGCAGGGACTGCAGCCTTGATCTGGGTGCATCTGGAGCTCCCAGGGGCAGCATCTGCTATTTCATGGAATCATTGAGGTTGGAAAAGACCTCTAAGCTCATCCAGCCCAACACCACTGTGCCAACTAAACCATTTCCTAAAGAGCCACATCCACACGCTTTTTGAACCCCTTGGGGATGGAGACACCACTGCCTCACTGGGCAGCCTCTGCTAAGGCCTCAGAACCCTTTCAGAGGAAAAAAATCCCTAATATAATAGTTGAAACCTTCCCTGGGGCAGCTTGAGGCCATTTTCTCTCATCCTAGATAAGACCAACACCCACCTCACTACAACCTCCTCTCAGGGAGCTGCAGAGAGTGATGAGGTCTCCCCTCAGCCTCCTCTTTTCCAGGCTGAACACCCCCATGTCCCTCAGCCGCTCTCAGAACCCCTGGGCTCCAGCCCCTTCCTCAGCTTTGTTGTCCTCCTGCATCCTCTTATTTCCACTGGAACCAGCTCCAGACAGACACAGAGTAGCTGGTCGGGTAATCATACAATATTTGACTTTTTTAAGGGTTCATGTAACTCGTGACCACCGATTGATGGGAGAAGAGCACAGGGAAGGAGAAAGCCGACCCCAGCCACTGAGGGAACAACTCTCGTCGTGTTGTCACGTCTCACCTTGCCAGCACCAGGTTGTATTTTCACAGCCTGTTCCTCCCTTCTCCACTCGCTGTGGCGCAGGCTTCGGCTTTGCTGGAGGAGGCTCCTGGGAGCCTCTCCCCTCATCGCTGCTGTGTGCCAGCAACACGTCTGCGTGCCCAAAACACCCTCCTTGAGAGCCAACAAACACGAGGACGCCAATTAGAGCCCATCTTGTCACTCAGATAACAGCCCTTTTTTAATGTTCAAGGTGTGGATTTCTGCCCTGACCTGCTGGACCAGTTTGGGCTTCAAGTGCCATTATCTAATGACACACCACACGCTGCTTTAAGGGGTTTCAGTTTTTGTTTTAATTTTAAATTACCGGAGAGCTGGACCTCTGAACCGCCCTGCAGCCTCCTGCTAACCTGCGCCGGGAAGGAAACCCGAGTCGGATGCCACCAGGAGAACGCTGGAATTTAATAACAGCGCACTTAGAGCTGCGCTGAACCAGGAGCATCCACATGCCTCACGCTAATCTTCTGTCTTTTATGGGATGCGACGAAAATTACTGTGAAATCCTCACCGGTTAAACGTGTGCTGAACAAACAGGCTGCTACAGGTGCTCTTCCTTGCCCTGAACATGGTGTGAAAATGCTAATAACCCCTCCTCCTCTTTAGAGACACCCTCCTGCGTTTATTCTCTTAACAAGTTGCCTCCAAGCAACCACACACACACGTGGGCAAAGTGCGGAGCCACTTCCCTGCTCGCTGCGAGGGCACCACAGAGGCAAGAAGGGCGTTTGGGTTTCACAGAATCACACAGAATCACCGGGGTGGAAGAGACCCATCGGATCACTGAGTCCAACCATTCCCATCAAACACTAAACCATGTCCCGCACGACCTTGTCTACTCCNCCTGTTCTCCAGCCCCTTCACCAGCTTTGTTGCTCTTCTCTGGACTCGCTGCAGAGCCTCAACATCCTTCTTATGTTGAGGGGCCCAGAACTGCACACAGGATTCAAGGAATCTGATCAGTCCTTACAGTGACTGGTTTTAAGTCAGTGGTTTTATTTTTTATGGTGTATCAAAACATTCACCTATTGTCAATTTGATAGCACGTTACCATTCCTCTCTGAAGAGAAAGTTACCAAAATATCTCAAAAGATGTGGGGGAATATTGTATTTACATGAAGACATGTGGTGCCACAAGCAGAACAAAAGACCTTGAGCCCGTCTTTTCCTTACAGATTTCAGAGGGTTTCCTTGCTGTGTAATCTCACTTTAGCAGCAGGTTGGCGCATCCCACCTCGAGAGCTGCTGTCGGCTCAGGCTGTTTGCCTCGAGGACAGTTCTCTGGTTGTGGAAGAAGAGGCTTCCAATTTATCAGTCAACAACCACGATAAATCCCTCTTAGTTGAATCGCTCAATGGTTCAGGTAGGAAGGGACCTCAAAGCTCATCCAGTCCCACTCCTGCCACGAGCAGGGACACCTCCCACTGGATCAGGGGCTCCCAGCCCCATCCAACCTGGCCTTGAACCCCTCCAGGGATGGAGCAGCCACGGCTTCTCTGTGAAGTGGCATCAGTCCATCCCAGGCCTACAATAAATCTTGCTTCCCATGGCACTTAAAATTAATCTGACCAACACACCTTCCCTGGAAAACAAAGAAATAACTTCAAGGTGCAAAACCAGCGAAGATTTTCAGCACACATATCTTACTTTCCAAGGAAGAATTCTCACAACACGCAGGCTCAAGGAGCACTGAACGATATAGATTCATAAACCTCAGCTGCTCCCGAAAAGGATGTTTCAGAACACCTTGTAATAAACAAAAAAACCCTTTATTTTTAAGATATATTATAAATTTACAACACACGTAACATCAGCGTCTCGGTGTGTCCGTGTGAGCAGGTTTAACGACTCAGTGTTCATTCTGGTCTCGTTTGTGGGTACGACTTCTCCACACACCAAAGGCCCAAACGGGTTCGGCTTCGCTACCAACCCCAATAACCGCCAGGAACGTTTCAGCAGACAACACTGACTGCTTGAACGGATAATAAATCACATTTCACAGAACCACTAGGTTGGAAAAGACCCCCAGGATCATCGAGTCTAATCGTAGCGTTTCTTGCTTTGTTTCTGGGGAGCGAAGCCTGCTGGCGTTCCCATCGGGAGAGTTCAGCCGCCCACAGAGCAGGTCCAGAATGAACCCTGAATTCCACAGGCTCAGGGCCGTTTGCCCCAGTTAAGCTTCGGAAAAGTTAATGTTACATCTTCGAAAGAGCTGCGCATGCCACACGGCGGTGTCAGTGCCAACAGAAAAATTATCCTACGCGGCACCTAATTGCTTTATACACAGGTGAAATGGAACACGTGAAGCCAGCACCTCGCGCTGGAACCGCGCCGGTGTCGCCTTGCGGGGAGTGCTGGGTCGCAATCACATTTGTGTTGTGTTCATTAAACTAGGATAAAAAGACGCTAATTAAAAAAAAAATCTCTACAGGCCCGTTACCTGCTGCGACAAAGACGCTGTTTTGGGGGTGTTAAGTGTAAAACGTCATCCAATTTTGTAGAATCACAGAATCACCAGGTTGGAAGAGACCCATCGGATCATCGAGTCCAACCGTTCCTGTTTTCATCCCTCTCCCCAGAGCATGATAGAAAACGATACCCAAACTCGGTAAGAATTGAATGATTTACACCTACTGCGGGTTCACGTGCTGCTAAANCTGCTATGCTGCGGGTCAATAAAAATGCTGTTTATTAAAAGTAGAAAAATGGGGTATTTACTCTGGGTGAAGCGCTCGCTCTCCTGTGCGCGCTGCTTCTCTAAAGTCGAGCTCCCCGGTCACCCTCCGCATCCCTCCTACAGGGCAATATCTGCTGACAGGGTCACTATACATTCGTTTGGTTCGATGCTTATTTTAAACGACTTTCAAACTACATTAAATGATCCTCAGCCCATGAATCACAACATCTAAAAAAAAATAATAATTGTAACAGTCCTAACTAAGAAAAAAAAAAAGGATTTCAGCAACCACTTGAGTGTTTTTTGGATATGAAGATCAATCTCCCAAAGCCAAGTTTGGTTCTAGGAGAGTGAGGAAAGAAATGAAGGTGCTGGGATGCCTGTAACAGAGCTGTGAGGGGATAGAAAGCAGCAACGAGCTGGAGGCTTCGAGCTCCCGCGGGAGCGAACCTCGCAGCACCCCAGCAGGGCAGCAGCGCCGCCGACGGCTTCAGACACCGTGCGAGGTCATTTTCCGGCTGCACGGGGAACAGAAGCGTCCTTGAAATGGTGAAGCAGCCGGGTAATCTTGTGTGACCGTTTCCAGAGAGCAACGCAGCCTCCTGCCTCTGCTCACTGGAAAAGAGAGACCGGCAGAGCCTTTGGACCGGACCAGACGCGAGAGTTTTATTGGGAGCTTCGCTAGCTCCGTCTCACAAGTCAAGACAATCAAGGTCCAAGAAGTAAAGTGGCCACTGGCATTTTTTTTCCTAATCGATCCCTTTAAATGCATCCCTTACGCAGAGTATAAATATGAAGCCCTGAGAACAAACCGCCATAAAGTACATTTCTATTAAAAACATCAGTGTTTTGATGACAAAAATCATAAGTTATATATTTAAATAAATAGCAAGCTAGCTTTCAGGAGTCAAGTAACATCAAAAGATTGTCTGTATCAATGGACAGGGCCGAGAGCAAGAGCTGAAAGAAACAGATTGTATCGGCCACCTACCACCCCCATCCCGATTCCTCGATTCCACAGGCTTCCAAAGGTTCCCATGACCGAGTTATGAGCCACTTCAATACAAGACGTCTTTGCTAGTTAGAACTTGAACACCAGAGACACAAGCATGGGACCTGAACGTGTAAATCTTTACTCCTCTGAGTAATTCTTCCTATCAAAAGCTGCTTTTTTGACTATTCCCACGCACTTCGGGGCCTCTCAGTGGCTCACAGCACCAGACCCCTGCCCTTCAGCCATGGAACAGGACAGTTTATCACTATCCTTGTGCCTAGAGACCCATCTGTACATTCTGACTCGACAGCAGGGAACTTCCAGCTTTGGAAGGTTTTGTAAAAACTGGGATAATCGATACCTTTGCAAGCACGATGGACGTAATTCCCCATCCACTTGCTGAGATGTGGTGGGGACACACAGCTCCCTCATCTGCTGCTAATCCATCCTCTAACCCCCTCGGCCTGGATCGATTCCCTAAGCGTTCACTTCACCTCGAGGGTAGGTTCTTTGTTTTCAAT
>WAAB01023423.1:0-15088 GCA_013389865.1 Piaya cayana | reverse complement strand
TCAAAGCATCGCTGCCTCCTTCAAGCTCCCTGCTACCTTGGACATCTTCAGCTGGATGCTCTGTGGGCCACGGGCTCAGCAAAATATTGTCAGAAGAAAATCATTCTCCCATTTGACACCTGAAGAACAGGAGGCTTCCATGTAGCTGGATGGCTCACCCCAAGTTGGAACAGAGTGAATTAGCATTCTTTAAATTAAAGAGCTTTCAACAGCATCTTCTCCCCAAACTGCCACTATATCCATTTCAATAGTTAGAGCAAACACTTTCAAGTAAACACAGAGGAAGAGGAAGAAGGAGAGAGAAAGCCAAGACAGACAGTGCTCCGATACGGCAGGGAGAGGGCCGAGAGATGCCTGTTTGAACCAGGAGCAGACGTTCTGTTACTGAGACAAAGATGTAAAAGCAAGCAATTCCCTAAGGCACCCTAAAGTTTTATAGATTGCTGATGGTGAAAGCAGTAAATGAAAGGACACCTTTGAGTGAGCACTCATGTATTAAACAGTCTTGGAGGTTGTCCCCATGCAAAATAGAGTGTGTCTTTCAAGGCTGTGTGACTCCGCAGTGGTTATAGCAAATGAGAGCTGCTAAAGCCAGACAGGGAAATCTCACCAGAACTTTCAAGTTATATTTTCAAGATGTCCACAAGAAGGGGCAACAGATGTGCAATAGCCTGACAGCCACCATGGAAACTGGCTACTGGTTCCTGTGCATAGACATCTGGCTCTTTAAGGGTCAATTGTATTTTGGGCTGAAGGGAGCTGGCAAGAAAGAAGAGCTGAAATGTGTAGGTGAAACTACAAGACAGATTGATTAGGTCATAGCTATGGCCACTTACAGTCTTTGGCTCTGAAAAGCAGGAAAATACTAAGATGGGTGAAAACAGTGGACAAACTGGAAATTCAGACAGCAATCCAGCTATCCAGGACAGCAAATCTGGGATTAGTAACACTGTCTTCCTCTCTTATTTTAAGGCTGACTGGAGATCCAGGAGAACAGGACCATATTCAAGAAGAAATGGGAATAGGTTCAGAATGAGTCATGTAATGCATCTCCTTTTCCCTAGGATCCCAGGACCAGGGACCTCTGAGCCCTCAGTCTTCCTTATCTGACTCCAGGCAGGCTGAGCGCAGCCTTGAACTAAGAGTGTGGGGAGCAACTCTCCTCCATCCACACCCACAGCAGCACCAGGACTCCGGAGGTAGCGCTGGGGTAATTTCCCTTTTATTGACATGACGTTCAAAATAGCACAGCACGCCAGGCCGCTGACTCAGAGAGGTACCCAGCAAGGAAGGGGCCACCAAAGAGGCTGTAAAGCTGCGAGCAGATCCCATGATGAGACCTGGCTGTGCAGTGACTGCAGCCATCAAAAATAGCATTTGTCTCCGCTGAGACTCACAAGCCCCTTGGGAAGGGAAGGACCTGTTATTCAGTGATGCCATCAGATCCTGGGGGAATATTTTGCTCAGAGAGCGGGAGTTCAGAGAATTTCTGCAGCTTCCCCTCCCAGTCTCAATTTACCTCGCCAAATTAAAAGCAGTGTGGGCTGGAAACAACGTTAAAGGGGAAAAAAAGAAGACAGATAATCATGCTGAGTGCATTGTTCTGGATAAATAAGACATAGGCGTGTTGCGGAAGGTAGCTAAAGCCGTCCCACAAATGGTCTTCTCCTGCCAGGAAGATGTGACAAAAATAATTACTGGGGCTATACATAATTATGGTGTTTCTTTGAGCAGCCGCCTGCCCTTGGCACAGTTAAGGGAGCATTTGCTTGGTATTGGTTAATGGTGTTAACCATCAGCCTGTTAATGTCCTAACCCACTAAATGGGCTGGGATGTAACGAGTGATGTAGCCAAGCACCCACCTCTGTGTTTGCCCATCCCAAGAGGGGAGCACCATGTGTCTGTTGCAGGAAAAATGCTCCCAGCTTCCATTCCCAGTTGCACCGGTGCCTGGAGATGGATGGACCCCAGTGGAGTCCTGCATCTGCGTCTCCATTTGGGAGATGCTGGTTGCCACTGGCAGAGCCAGCTTGGCCCCACAGATGCCAGCAATGGTTTGTGGTCCTCAGGGGAGGTAAGACCAATACTAGAAAACACAGAATTGTTTTGATGATGAGAAAAGAAAGAGAACAGGTAATGAAATCACTTTTTTTTCCTCCCTTACGTGGAGAAAGCTCCAGATTCCTCCAGTTTTGGTTCGGTTGCCAGAAAGGCACCTGTTCCATGGGTCACTTGGGGAAACCTCCATGGGATAAATTAAATGTTCTTCATTTAATTCTCCCAAAGGAGGAAATAAGAGTTTTACAACCAGCTGTCAAATGCTCTGCAGCTAAACTATCAACAGAGTATGACAGGAGCAAGACAGAAAAGCCTCTGAGGTTTCCCTTTATTGACTGGGAAGTCTCTGTTTTTTATCTTATTATCTTTCAAGCTAAACTTATATGAGCTGAACAATTAGGGAATTGAATAGCATCATTGGCAAAGATCATCCTCTCCCCAAATGGCTGACAGTGATGAATACCTGAGGAGGCCCATTGCTTCAGCATGGTGGCATCTAACAAAACAGAGCATTTGATCTCATCCCATACAACCCATTTGGCCAGAGGTGATGGAGATCCAAATATCCTGCATCTCCTACAGGCTTATCTGGCAATAATCTAGTGTTTGGGTCACGCAGAGCCGGGTCGCAGATTGATAATCACACACTTGAAGATCACAGGCAATGAAAATTATTGCTGTGATGGCTGGAATAAATTATGCAAAGCAATGCGTTATCTGGAAGCCTGCAACACACAGGCACACGCGCGCACACACACACACTTCGGTGATCTATCGCTCTCCATGCAGATGTTCTGCTGCAAAGACATTTTAATTAATACATTGAAAATACATTTCCTGCATTGTCTGAGCCAGAGAAGAGCAGGGCAATGATGCCAAGTGGGGGAAAAGCCCCCACAGGAAAATAAGTGATGAAGGAAAATGCAGTGACTTAAAACCAGTCGTAACTAAGTGGTGTCTGAACTGGAGCCCAGTTGCACATTGAGCTGGTATTCAAGGAAGAGTGAGCAGTGGGAACTGAAGATGCTCTCCCGAAGGCACTATGGGGTTGTGGCTGTAGCACATCTCCTCAGTACTTCCTACTCCTTTTCCTCCTGCGAGGACAACCCTGCTCCCTCTCTCCATCCCTGGCTTCCTCGCTGCCTCCATGGGCAGCACCTGGTAGGACCCAGATTAAGGGTCCTGTTCAAACCAGAAAATCAGGAAATGCCTGCATTGACTCTGAGGTATCTGTTCTCCAGCTCCCAATGCAGAAAAGGGAGGATTAATGGGGGTACAGATCTCCAATAGAAGCACAAGCTTGCTACGATGTTTAGATACAAAAGCGAGCAACTTTTTCCCAAAGCAAATGAGGTGAGAGCCCAAATCATGCAGCCTCCAGGCTAAAATCCCAAATAAGCCACCTGACCCAGGTCCAGTGACTCCGATGCTGCAGAATTAACCCGGGTTGCCCTGACCTCCCCTTGAGCCCTTGTACGAAGTTGCTGGGAGCATTTTCAGGCAGCTCCTTGTGCTGCCGTTGCCACCAGCCACCTGCACTCAAGATCTGGCAGCCCTCCAGTGCGGTGCCAGCATCCCCCACGTGCCTGCAAGGGCATGCAGCGCCTGCCACCGCACATTTGTCACAGCATGAGAAACAGCAAGAGACGATCCCCAAAAAACCCAGTGCCTACCCTGTGGAGGCAGGTCGCTGTGGCTGGTGGCACAGGCAGACCCTCCTGGGAGCACCACCATGGGTTTGCTTAGACAAAATCTGGAGCTGTGAGTGAGGGCATCTGTGTATACGGCTCAGGACTAGCAAAGGCAGCAAAGCTGAACCACCTGGACATCCACAATTGCAGCGCAGTTGCCTGCGAGCATCACTTGGTGATGTACATAACTAGGACAAGTATTTGTGTGTGTTTTCCTTTGATACAGGAAGATGGACGGATACTTCGCAGAACTATTTCCTTCCCTAAAGTGCAGATGCTGTGCCCCACTCTTCTTACAGCCACTTTTTAATCAGATGCACTGGGCACAGGCACACAGACCTCAACAAGCGTCGTGGAGAGGCAAGAGCCTGCAGCTCCGTGCTGGGAATATCAGTGGAGACGCAAAGTGATTTCACTCCCAGCTACGCATCGCCTGATTGACACCCTGTAATAAAGAGATTCACCACATAATTACTGTGCATTTGGGATGCAGCACCAGTATTTTTTTTTAACCCAGTGACAGCTTTAAACAGTACTTAAACTATATGTTTATATTAACGTCATTAGTTATTTTTGTGTGTTTTATGGAAAAGGTTCTTCCTTGAAACAATGAAACAGTAAACAACAGCTCAGGTGTCTTCCAGAGGTATCTCTACCTCTACTTTCAGTTGAACAGGAAGCAAACAGGAGAGGAAAGATCTGAGCAGAGATTAAACAAGCAGCAGCTTGGCTTGTTGATAACAAGGGGTGCAGGATCAGGCGCTGCCATAGAGAGCCTCTCACTGCTATAGGCTGAATGCAGGAGCCTGGAAAAATCTCTTCTGCACTTACGGTCCTGATGTGGCAGCACGGACATGCCACATCTTCATAGGTGACACACTGTCGGTGGCTGAGACCTGACCTCTGTCAGCACACCTGTGGCTGGGTACAGCCAGGGTAGGGGCACAAGTGCTGTTGTATTCAGGTATCTATCCCAGCTTCGACAGAAAAGATATTAAAATAAGGTTACAACAAATAAGAAAAGGAGCTTGGCATTTACTGGTAGGGAGAAACAATAATAAATGATGTTTTTTATTAAGAAATATTACCCAGAAAGTTTATTTCTATTCCAAGGGCTTCCAACAGCCAGCAATGTAATAAGGAGGGGAAAGAAAATGGGAAGAGGGAAATTAGAATAATCAAGATGATTAAATAAAACCATGTGCGCACATATGCCTTAAGTCAATAACACCTAGATGTCGCAGTTGGGTTTGTGTTTTTCTGCAATGAAAGACAGGACACATTTCATAAACCGATACAAATTATCCTGGAATCAAAATGAAAATGAGTACAAAAGAGGTGGTGAAATATTATCAGCCAGGAATGGAAACAGGGGTCCCTCCATCACTGTCACCGGGAAGCTACGTCTCTAGCGGATGCACACAGCTCAGCCCTGGGGCCTGTTGCTCCACCGTGAGGATTTGAGCAGGTACCAGGAGCCCCGGGAGATGCTGTGATCTCCCCTCCAACCTTGTTACATTTCCAAACCCACCTGCCTACTACCTGTGACTGGGCACAGCAGCACGGGTCAGAGGCAGGCTGCCCTCTGCTCCCNTTGTTACATTTCCAAACCCACCTGGGCACAGCAGCATGGGACAGAGGCAGGCTGCCCTCTGCTCGAACCAGGCATGGGGGTAAATCCCTCTCCTCCACAACGATGTATTTTAAAGACTCATTTGGGAGTTTGGGGAAATCCCTCTACCAGCTTTCACAAGGCTCCTTGGCCCTTCTCCTCAACCTCCTACTGTCACCAGCAAGCTTTTGTAAATCAGGAACACAATTTCCTTTCTTCTAGAAGTATGATCCTTCCTAGGAGCTCCTCCTCCCACTGGTACGCACAACACAGGCAGCCTGAGCTATCAGCAAAGCTTCGTACCAACTTTGCTCTTTCCACAGGGCAATGCTGAAGAACCGGATCAGCACAAAGTCCTTCAAGGTAATACTAGGACTTCACTAGCAGAGCACTGACAGAGAATTATTCTGAGTGTATCCAGCAGCCACAGCCCCGTCATACCACATTCTTGGAGGTCCCAGTGTGATGGCTTCAGCCCTCTTCATGAGCTTGGTAGAGCTCCTGATGTTGCCCCTACATGCCATGGGATAACACACCACCTGGGAATACCCCTCTGTCTGCTGCTTTGACTTACATCCCCTTCTTGCTGCGATGCCGTCCCAGGGCTGGGTCGCATCTCCGCAGTGGTAGTCACCCATCATTAACCAGGTGACTCAGGCATTTTTCCTGGGCTGCTGCTCAGGTCCTTGCTGGTAGCAGAAGTTGTCATCATCCTCTCTTACATGCGCAACCTTGCGCTGCTGACACTCAGATTTAATCACTTCTCTTCTACTTATGTCAAGATCACCCAGATCTTCTGGTATGACACTACATGCCTCTGCATCGAGGATAATTCCCAGCACTGCGTGTCCAGAGCATTCCATTAGCATAAGACTAATTTTTATACCAAGGTCATTAACTAAAACATCATATAATGAAAACACTGTCATTCCTGAAAACTCTGCTTGAGAAACTTCCGAACCATCAGCCCTTTGCTCTGTGCTTCCCTGGTCCACACTGCCCCACCTTTTCTCCCACTAATTCCTGCCTCCTCTCATGAGTTAATAGGACATGAGGTAGGTGAGGCAGCCAGGCTGTGAAACTGCCTGGGAAGCAAATTTTGGGGTAACAATGGAAAAAGATAATGCAGCTTCGGGAAGAGGCTGGTAGACATACACACATCTTACAAAGTTGACCCAGCTCTGAAGTGTGCATCTTAGCAGCCTTGTCAGATACCTTCAGGGACAAATCTCAAGTCTCCAGTGGATGGAGGAAGCCTCGGTATCCATGAGGACCCACTCTGGAGCTCAGCTGATGGGAAGGGCAGCGCACATGTCCTCGAGGCCCAAAGTCTCTTCAACTTTTCTCTCTGGCTGAGTGGCAGCAAGAAGTAACCTCATTGATTGCATTTCTTTGTATGACCCCATCTAAAACTTTCGGCATCAGATAAACAACTCCCAAGGGTCAATTAACATGTCTTGCGATGATTAGAGTCTGACACTGATGAAACCCAGCAGAAATTAGCAAATTAAAAAAAAAAACAACCCTTTTGATTAGTACTCAGCATAATTCCCTCCAATTATTCAAAGTTCATGACTACAGGGGGTGGAATATCTCCAGGAATATTTATTTATATCCCTATTTTTTTCCAATCAACTTTGTGAATCTAGTTAATCATCAGCACTTGAACTTGTTAACTTGGAGAGTTTCAGAGCTGTCACTCTGTCTGATTGCTGGAGACAGCCTGGGGAAGAGTTTGGGGAGCAGAGAGAATCCAAATACCTGTTTCAGGCAGAGAAAAAGCCACCAAAAAAAATAAGAAGAAAGAAAAAAAAAATCCCAACTCGCTGCACCAGCAGAGAAAATAAAACTACAGCGTTTTCCCTCTCTTTGTTTAGAGTCACAGCTTGGTGCTGGCATGTTTTGCATCAGCCTGTCAGACGGTGCTTTGCAAAGGCAGGCGATACACCTCCTTCTGCACATGGACAAAATCCTCTCTGAAGGGATGTTCATGACTGCAAAGCCCAAATACCTGGGCAAGAGCAGCCCAGGCAGCCAAGCTCCCCCTGAAAATATGCTCCATGGTAATGCAGGCAAAGAATGGCCTTGAACCATTAAGCTCTGTGGCTTCATGTGCAGCAAAACAGTCCCTCAGCCAACCCCCACTTGGGGCTGAGGCAGGGCTGACCTGCCCACTATTCATGGCAAGCAAGGCCGAGCCACAAAAAAAGCTGGAATTGCTCTGGAAGTTGTCGTTGCCTGCAGGGAAGCTTTGCTAAAGCATTTCATGCCTGTCTTCAGAAAGCATCAGAGCAGTTTTCCTGCCCTAAATCCTCCCACATCCTTTCCAGCAGGAGAGAAGGGACAGGGCCCAGGAAACCTCTCTTTCCCTATCCCTCCCCAAAGCTTCCCTGTTGGCCTAGAGACGGGGTGGGAAGTAGCACCCCCACACTGCTGTCCCCACAGCCCCATCTGCCTCAGAACCACCTCTGTCTCCTTGCTCTCACAGATTCCTCCACATCCATGGGAGAGGTAGATGAAAAAGGAGCCAGAAGCACCACCACCTCAAACGATCAAGGCGGTCGGACACTGCAGTGGAGTCAGTGCAAACCTTTCAGATTAAAGACACACTCTGCAGAGAGGACAGGCACCCTCTCATCTCCTTACAGAAGGTCTCAGCAGCCCTGTCTCCACTGGTCCTTGCCTCCTACAAGCCATGCAGCTCAGGCAGAAACACTCTTTGTCCTGGTGACGCTCAGGGACTGCCCTTGCTGACCTACACGGGCAAACGCTGGGGCCAGGGAGACGTGACCGCCTGGAGAGCAGGCTTGCCAGGCTGAGCTGCAACTTCTCCACCCTCTGCTTCATTAAAATCTTCTTCCCTGCCTGAGTGAGCCCTGAGGGATGGAGAAGACTAGTCGAGATAGGAAGACATTTGCTTAAACCTTTCAAAGCCATTTTTCATTGGACTTTTCTATATTCATCACTGCAGACTAACAGAGATTTTCTCTCCAGTTTAGATGATTTTTTTTTTTAATTTAATCCTATCCAGCGAGAGCCCTCTAGGGAGCTCCTAACCCTGCTTTAATAACATGCTCATTAGCGAGGTTATTCAGGGAGTGGTTTCTATTTGACACTCCAGCATCTTTCCAATTAATGTTCCTTTAAAACAAGCAAACCTTAAAAAAGAGAGAATATCAAACAGCTTAGAGTCAGCACTGTGGGAAGCCAGCAATTTCCTCTGGATTTTCATCTCCCTTCTCTCCAAAATTTGATTCTTAGTTTCCCAGACATTTGCTGAGACAGAACTAGATAAAAAGACTACAAGATCCTGCCATTCTGGCAGCTCAAGGACCTCAAACCACCACCAGCACACCAAGTGGGACACCAAGCGGAAGGATCCCGAGCAGAGAGGTTGTGTATCAATACCAAGAAGAGATTTGCACAGGGTTTCCCTCCCTCCATTTTATCCTCAAGTCCTTCCTCACCATTTGAACTGAGATAAGTGGATAATTGTACTGTCTACCACAGCTTGCCAAGCACATCTCTGCCTATGACACAGGGAATAATGTCGGTGTTACCCACACCCAGTTGTGTGAACAGCTAAACTCTGAGTCTGCTGGCATCCACCACTCTCTATTATCAAAGTCCCCCTTAGGCTCTTCTCTTTGCCTTCCCAGTCTTATGCAGAATTTTGGCTCTTCCCTTGTTAATTAAATGACAGCTGTCTGCAGCCAGAGCTTGAATTACACCTGCCTGAAGCGATCGACAGTGATTGGAATTGTCATATCATTTTGATTGCAAAGATTCCCATGCAAGTCAAAACAAGCAGGGAGTGCAGGCATATGCTGAGCACTGTTACCAGGGCTGTGAGACAGCTTCCCCTCTGCTGACACGCACCCAGGGCCTATCCCAAGCTGTTCTTTGCAAGAGCTTAAGAGTAAGGCTGAGCAGAATGATTTAATTTTTTTTTCGCTTGGGCTCTGGCTCCTTGCAATGGTTTGCAGTAGGAGCAGAAGATGCTGATGCTGGCCAGAGCTGTTTGTGGGACCCGAGGTAGTGCTAGAGATGAGGCACAGCCCACAAGGATCCGGCTCTGCTGTTTCAGGATTATTGCTTTACATCAGGCTTGCAGCAGCTGGTGTTTCCCTGGCTTGTTTTATGACTGTAGTGGAAGAAGAAAAGCCAATGAAAGGGATATAACTGAAATAGGGCAAGTAAGAGGCAGGCACATAAAGATGAAAGAGTACAGATCAGTGAGGCTATATGGAAGCTCTCCCCAGCAAGCATCGTGCCAGGATTTCCCTGGGGATTGTCCACTCCCTCTCTCCCTGCTGCACTGCGGTGATAGTGCCAGTCTGCCTCTGCAGTCGCTCTCTGCTCCCCCATAAACTCCCAGTCACACATAGCAAACGGGATGCCCAAGACTTCCCAGTATGTTGAGAAAAGTCTGTCCCCGTTCAAGACAGACAGAACTCTTGAAAGCCTGTGATGGCACAGCTATGTCAGGAGTGCTGGGACAGGAGTTGTGAGCAGCTTGGAGACAAGAGGGTCAGGCATCACCTGAACTCCCAATTCCCTCCTTCCATCAGCTCTCCCATCAAACCAGGCATGATGTTTTCAGTAAATATCAAGCTAGCCACTAAATGGACAATTCAAGAAACAAAATCATCAGTGAAATCAGGTTGAACTTGGGAAAACTGCAATGAAAAATCTCTGGTGGAGGGAGGCAGAGGGAAGACGTTGCCCTTCAGTTAAGGAAACTTTCCACTGTGGCTTCAAAGGGCAGTTTTCTTTAAGAGCAGATTTCACTTATAAATTGAAGCAGGGAGAAGGCAGGAAAAGTTTTTTACAGGTTGAGTAACACTTCAAGTCCAGTGACACAGCTGGGGTCCCCAGCTGAAAGACAAAGGGAGAGGAGGGGGTAGTACCTGCACCGAATTCTTCCCCCTCTGGTTTATTGGATCAGCTACCAGTTACAAGCCCTCTAACTCACCAGCTCTGCTCTCCAGCCCAGGGCCATGCCAGGGGCACCCACAGGACACTGCTGGGCGAACGTCTCCCTCCTGCCTAGTCCTCCTACAATGTCATTACTCAGTAATTGTGGTGCCCCTTTCTGTTGCTACAGAAACTGCCATGATGTCATCCCCGCAGATGAGGAGGTAGCGCAGAAGCTCCCGGGAAGGGCAGAGAGGTCACACAAGATTGTATCCTCCCTGTACCGAACCTCAGGCACCCTGTCCCCAGGCAGACAGGGCTGTGCCAGTGAAGGAAAGAGCTCAGGAGGAGAGGTGAACGGCTTTGTGTTCTCAGGAACCACGTTTAAAGCTTTCCATACTGAAAAGTCACATTTTTTTGAGGTCTGGAATAGATTCTTCGATGTATTTGTTTGGAGCAATAATGACATCCAGTGGCTGGTTAGCTCAGTCCTCAAGGGGAATTGTGCATGAGCATCCTCTGTCCTGTTCCTATTCAAGGCTGTTAAAGTGGGACAGACCAAAGGAGACAGAGTTGTTTGCAGGTCACTCCAGCTTCTCTCACACCTGGAAGGAACAGCACTACGATGAGCCCTACAGCTCCTCTGTCAGCTAGAGAACCTGCTCCCAAGACATGTTCCTGCTGGATCCTCCTCAGTAAGCTCCAAGCCTGCTTCATTTGAAGTTTAAAGTCTCTTGATTTGAAGGAGGGAGCAGAATGAGAGCCAAGAGCTCTGCTTCTTCTGGCTGCCCCAGGTGTACCCTGAGCTCACTGGAGGAGCTCATGTGGTGAGCACCAGCCCACAGAAGTGAGTGAGGAAGTGTGAGCACTCCACACTGACACAGTTTGTGTTATTGACTGACGAGAGATGAAACTTTTGAGGCCAGGCTGAGCTCTCTCCATGTCAAATGAAAGCAGGGGACTCGAAAACATTGGAACACCATGACAGGGTATGTGGGCCGCAGGATGCCCCAAGCACATACTCTGTGGGGAAGGGGACAGTGCCTGGGACACATCTCAACTCCAGCAACCTCAGCATAGGAGAAGCACTGTTGTCTATATGGTGGAGCAGGACCACCTTTCCCTGGTGACAGGAGAGGGGTCTGGATTTAGTATCTCCTCCCAACCATGCTATCCTTCCATCAGCCCTAGCTAGGCTGTGTGTGTGGCATTTGCAGAAACATCAGCTGGAAATCCTCTTGGCAGCCCTCCTCCTGCAAGGTCAGGCTCCCAGGCAGGCACAAAGCCAACCCCCAAAAAAACAAGTAGCATCCCAGGGCCTTTGGCATGACACAGGGAGTTCTTGTCCCTTTTACCCAAACCAGGGTCTGGGACACCACTGTCTGGGGATCTGGCGCACAGCATATCAGTGGGATTTAGATGGGATGAAATGAGACTCATTGTCTCAGGCTCAGCCACCATAATGACCTCATCAGATCCCCTGATGACAGCAAAGGCAGGAAAATGATTTATTTGAAGCCAGAGCCCAGCTGTTGGGTCTTCAAGGTCTCTGAATGCATTCCTTGCAGAAAGTTAGTTTGGCAAAGGCTGTCAGGAGCAGTTTCTCCTTTCCCCCCTGCCAACGATTACTGGGTCAGGCGGAGGTTTCACTCTGGAGCTGATGGCTTTACATGCATGGATGTCCCTGGTTCCCCTCAAGGCTCCGGCAGCAAATGCAGCTCAGTTCATATGCGCCGGCCCAGACCCTGAGCAAGCCACTGAGGCATGAAGAATACAGTTATGCAAGCAGAGCAGCCAGCACTAGTGCCTCTGCCCCAGTAGCTCTCAAGATGGGCTGAGCTGGCAGAGGGGCTGGCAGGGACCAGGCTGTCAGTGCTTCTGTCTGCAGCCAAGCATTCCACAGGGCCTGTGCTCACCATGGGGGCTCTGGCTCCCTGCATCACTGCTGGAGGAGACGAGGTGATTGGCATCGATGTGGGTGCAGGCTATGGCATTGGCACAGTCTCAGGAGCCCTTGGCAGCAGCCATGAAGCTCTTGTCACGTGTGCTGTTGCTCATGGAGAAGGGAAGGAAGGGGAAAGAAAAGGAAAGAAAGGGGGGAAAGGGAAAAGCTATTCCAGATCCAAAGGACCCTTCCAACACAACACTTAATAGGCTTTCTCCTGTTATATTAGCACTAGACAATCAAACTGTTCAGCACAAGGTTATTTCCCTCTAGGACAGAGTGGTGACTTGGCGAATGCTTAAGGAGATCTAACAGACATGTTATTGCATTCCTGAAGGCTGAGGGATCACCAAGGACCCATGCTGGTCTCTAATTGCCTCTGTGCTTCTGAGTACGCTGAGTCTGGAATGAGATTTCAGCTGAAGTCATCCCAAGCCCTGCCTTTGCCCTGGGGAGGAAGGGACCTCATCCCCAGACCAGTCTCCGATACTTAGCATTCCTCTCCCAGCTCACCTGTGCAGACGCACGGCTCCGCTAGGCTTCCTGACGTGCTGTTGCCAGCTGCCATTGAACAGCTGCCACCTCGTCCCCCTGAGAGGTCTGTTTCCTAATTCCAGCATCCAATCCTCTATCAGTTCGCAAAGTGCTGTGGGAACAAATACAAATTGTACCGGCAGCATCCATCGACTACCTGCAGCAAATCCCCCTGCCTGCTCTGGAGACCAGCTGAGCACACCAAGCGCTGTGCACCAAGCTGTCTGCTGCCCACCTCAACTGCACATCCCAAACTCCAACCAGTCTTACTGCTAAAAAGTGAGATTTGGTTACGTAAATTGACTATTTTCTCTTCCAGCTCATGCCCACAAGGTACTGTTTTGTCAGTCACTAATTAAGGAGAATAATTTCTTTCCTTCCTTCAGGCAGGGCTCCCTACAGCCTTATATCTTAGCTCAAATCTCCCCTACTTTCCTCCATAGATTTAGTTTCCTTAATCTTTTGTCCTTTAACTCCCCTACTGCAATTTCTCACTCCATCGCCTTACTGCTGTGCCCCAAGCTGAGGGGGATTCCCCTGTGATGTCCCTGGTGCTGTGCAATACATAACAGCTCCTGGGTGTTACATGCAGAACCTCCAAGTTGGCACATCACCTGCCATGGGATCTTTTCTCTCTTCCTTTCTCTCTCACCCTTTCTCCTTTTGTCTTTCTCTCTTTCTCTTTCTTTCTCACTCTTTCTCTTTTCCTCTTTCCCTCTTTCTCTCTTTCCTTTCCTCCCTTCCTCCCTTCCTCTCTTTCTTCCATTTCATCTCTTCTCTTCCTTTCTCTTTCTTTCCCTTCCTTTCTCTTTCTTCTCCTTTTTCATGTATACCTAATTTTCTCTGAATGCTCAGATTTCAAACCACAGTCACCATTCCTGTCCTATTGCCCTCTTTCCCCCCCTTACTACATTTCATTTCAGGATGCTAACTTACCCAGATTGAGTCATATTTTCAAGAATAAAAATGTCCATGTATTTAAGACTCTGGGTCTGAGAGATATGGGTTTAACTCCCAGCACTGCCACATTCTGTTTGCACAGTAAGGTGCTTAGATATGACAGCAGCGAATCCCACAGAAAATTCCTCCTAGGCTCATTTATAGATGATGGTACCGTGCATTTGAACATCTAGTCCCTACAGGTGCAGAGTTGCTTAATCCCACGTTTTCCTAGTCCACTCTTCTGTGGAGTTTAGAGATTTCAGCACCTCCCCAGCCTGGCACTGCTATGTTGCTAGCAGAAATCCTACCTTCCCCTGTGCTGCAGCAAGCCACTTAGAGCTCTTTGAAATTACATTACCTTTTCCTTGTGTATTTTTGATCCAAAGCACAGGAGAGCGCTAACTGGGGGAAATCAGCATTTTAACTCGGTGATGTGGCAGTTCATAAGTAAGTCAGCTTATATGTGGGTTTAAATGATAAAGAAATTGGCTAGTAGGAAGAATATTTACAGGAATTCTTTTTTCCCCCAGCTTTGGAAATAAGGAAAATAATCCTACTAAATTAAACAAAAGTGATAATAATATAGGAGAGCGCTTCTTAAACATAACAGCTTCCTTCCTTGCCAGTAACATAGAACTCAATGTTTTCAACACATGTATAATGCATTTTTAATGTAAACAGCGGGAGGCATAATTCCAGCATAGGATGTGAAATAGAAAGAGAAATTGTTCAGGAAGGGAGCTGGGGAAATTGCTAACGCTGCACACAGAATGAAACTTTCTCCAAATCCCAAGCTCTGTCTGCAGGGCATTACAGCATCAATGCCATTATCACTGCACACCACGGACAGCTTAGTGCTATTAATTATGTTAGCAAAATAAAGGATCTTTTCTGGCCAGACTGGATGGACAATGTTAAGCCATGCTGGGAAAGCTGGATAAACCTCATTAAGGAGAATTTGGCACTGGGAGAGATAAGTCTGTGTGCACACTGAATTCAGGATACTTCAAAGGGAAAAATGGCTTGTGATAATGGATTTCTCAGGAGTCAGGACATGACTGAGCACCTTACCCACTCTGCAGCCAACCACTCACAGAGGAAGGACGGTCTTCCTGGGAAAGGGCTCTCTTCTTGCCTTGCCACCTTCTCAGCCACATGCTATAACGCTGCTGAATCATAACTGTAATTTTGGGATCACAAACCTCCGCCCCTTTGTTTCAGAGCTTCTTGGTTAAAGAGCATGTGGTGAAAGGGTTGTGACCCCAGGCAAGCACACTACAGGATGGCAGATCCCTGGGGAGCTGCTCTTCTAGTGGTTCTCAGTCTGTGTGGATGGCTGGGCTGCACCATCTCCTGTGTTTGTTTCATCTCGTGCTTGCATTGAAGGC
>WAAB01023422.1:972-13201 GCA_013389865.1 Piaya cayana | reverse complement strand
ATCAACAAAAAAAAAAAAATATATAAGTTGCTGACAAGAAGATTTCTCCCTACTACTCTAAGTACTCGCTGGCTTAGATAGTGATTTTCCGTGGCAGGTTGCTGAACACTTGGAGAAAAAGACACGATCATTTTCCCTGAAGATGGACATAGGAAGAGTTGATAGGCAGTGGAACAGGCTGCCCAGGGAGGGGGTTGAGTCTCCTTCCCTGGAGGGGTTTAAGGTGCGGGTGGACGAGGTGCTGAGGGACATGATTTAGTGTTTGATAGGAATGGTTGGACTCATGATCCGGTGGGTCTCTTCCAAACTGGTTGTTCTGTGATTCCATAAATTTAATATGGGCTGAGAAATCTGTCTGAGAAGCCCACGTGGCAGTGTGAGAAAGTAAATGCGCATGACGTTGTCTACATCCATGACTTTCGCATCTCGCATTGAGAGCTCTATAGAATAATAAATATCCATGATTTTCTGCAGGAAAAGTGTTATTTTGCTGCTAGGCAAAGAGTACAATTCAGCTGACAAAGGGAAATATATCAGGGATCCTCGAAGCTTGATTTAAAAGTAGGAATAGAACCTCACTAACTGACAGCCATGTGGTTTGACAGGCTCCTTGCCACTCATCCCATTTTTTTCAGCACTTTCTGTTTGGAGATAGAATCATAGAATCACCAGGTTGGAAGAGACCCATCAGATGATCGAGTCCAACCATTCCTATCAAACTCTAAGCCATGTCCGTCAGGACGTCGTCTACTCGTGGCTTAAACCCCTCCAGGGAAGGCGAATCAACCACCTCCCTGGATGGAAGCGTGTCCCCTTCTTTCTTCTGTCCCTCCTTTTCCTCTCCCTCCATACCCAGCAGAAAACAAAACATGAAGACTCTGTCTCTGTCAATTCATATTTAATAATAATTTATTAGAAGGTTTAGTTGCACAAAAATTAAATGAGGACATGGAAGATACATGAATAAACGAGGCAGAGCAGAAAAAAGCATGATTGACCACACTTATAAAACAACAACATGTAGTTGTATGTGTGCTTATGGATAAATTCTGCTGAAAACTACACAAGAAACCACGCGTAAACTGAACAAACAGATGAAATAAAACCTTAAAGAAACAGAACTAGAAGGCAGACCTGACAATGAGGATCTCCGCATCTTTTGGCCTTTCACAAATCTGCTGTATTACTGAGGATGGAATCCCAGTACATGATGGTGTCGTGACAGCTGATAATCCTCTGTATCTGCTCACTAAAAACTCTGTGCCTGGCCTGCCTCTGCATGGTTCATTTTTTGGTTTAGAAGCGTTAGTTAAAGTGTTGTTGGATATTTTGGCTGCCTAGGAAGGAGCATCGACAGCCTGACAGCGAAAAACCACGTTTTGCGTTGCCTTCTCCAACAGAAAGCTTCACGTGCACAGGAAAATAGAATCATAGAATCATAGAATAACCAGGTTGTGAAAGTGAAGGCGAAGTGAAACTTCCATGTTCTTCAGCAGAAACAGTTTTCACCTATGGATTCTACTGTTTAGGTTTCTAAGCATAACGACATTTCAGTAATTGCTGAATCCACAGCAGCTTTATCTATCGCCTTTCACTGTCTTGTAGGGGCCCAGACAGAGAGACAAACTTCTTCTTCCAACAGATGACTCAATGTTATTCTTAATTTATTTCATTCCACCATGTGCTCATTTCCAATACAACACACCTTTTACTCTAAAATCAAAAGTAANCACTAAAAACCTAAAATCCTAAACCAAAAGCGCCTTTCAAGTTAGCACTAAAGAGTTAAATTATTTACAATCTCATACACCACTAGAAATCATCTCAGTTGGGTTTTATGTGCTCCTGAGCCAGGACACATCCAAATTGCAAGGGATATATGTTTTTTTCTTTCACTTACTGCAGGTTTTTATATATAGGAAAACACTTGCATGTGAAGGTGATGTGGATACCCAGAACTGCACTATTAATAAGTTGGTTTATTTCCTGAGTTATCAGATAGCAGATAATTCTAAGCTGTGCTCAGCATTGCAAAGAAGACCCTGCACCCTTGGGTCCTGTCTTTGATGCTCCCATCTATATTAAAATGCCAAAATGATGATGTAACAAATCTGATTTCAATGAAGTTCTCAGTGGAAATTCCAATACAGAAATATCCGTAGCGGAGAAGTTGGTGTTTCACTGCTTGCAGAGACAGTCAAAATACATCCCGGCTTTACTGAGGGAAAAAGAAATGAGGAGAAGTAGAGGTTAAGTACCTGGAATACTAGTTTGCTTCCGTTATTTCTGGTAATGACCTAATTTTTTGCCTCCCTTGGCACTTTCAGCTTATCTTTTTGAAATAATTGCTTATTTTTGAGATATGAAGAAGGGGGAAAAAAATGTGTAGCACACAGCTTTGCAGGTATTTAATCTTTTTTTAATTCAAATTCCATAGATGTTACTTCCACCAGGACGGTCCACAGGGAAAACCACATCACACAGAGCAAAATAAGAACAAGATGATTTTTTTTCTTTTTTTCAAAATCAAATCCAAACCTACAGCTTCGGTTTTGTACCATGGTAATATCACAGAATCATAGAATCACCAGGTTGGAAGAGACCCACCGGATCACTGAGTCCAACCATTCATATCAGTGAACAGGAGCTGAACATGAGATTGATACAAATGAAAATAAAAAAACAACCTAAAACTTACAAATATTAGCTTAAAACCTAGTAAGCTACAAGAGCAACTTGAAATGTCATACTAAAAATCTTTAAATATTCTCACAGAATCACCAGGTTGGAAGAGACCCACCGGATCATCGAGTCCAACCATAATATTTTTTTTGAGTCTGACAGGAAGGGGTCCTGTAAGAGCCTATTTGCTGTGAGAGTTTGGATTAGGTAAATTGATTTACTGGTGTAAAATAGGAAAAAACTACTGTTTGTTGCTGGTTTTTTCCAATATATATAGATTTGCCTTTTTCTTTTGCCTTTTTCATTTCTTCTGAGTAAACTTCACCAACTGTAATCTGGAAATTTTATGTTCAGCAGTTACTGTGCTGTTCCATACACTATTGCTTGCCCAAATAGTTAAGAAAGAGGGAAAAAAAATCAAATTACAACACAGCTATGGGTAACCACCAGCTCAGCACACAAACTGAACTGTAAGATAATTCTGCCTTTTTTTTAGGAACTTTGCTGAAAAAGAAACAAACATCATAAAGTACATGATCACTAAAAAAACTGAGTCAGAAATCACTGGGTAAATACCCTCTGTAGAACTAGGAAATGAATTGATGAGATTTTAAGAAATGTAAAACCAGGTTACTTTTCCGTAATAATAAAATTCATAGAGTCACAGAATCCTAGAATCACCAGGTTGGAAGAGACCCACCGGATCGAGTCCAACCATCTCAACCAAATTCGTCTTTTATGCTGGGTGAAAAGGGTAGATGATTAAGTCCTGTGTTCAAAGGAAAATTCCATCATTGATGGTGCTACTAAGTCTTTAAAGAGGGTAAACTCACATCTCTCTTCTACTAGAAATCAGAGAAAAAATATTTTTAATCAGTCTTTGCTGGGAATTCTGAATGTAGGAGAGGCAATTACCAGATTCTGGATCAAATACAAAACTCAGAGTCCTTGAAAGAAGGTGGAAGTTACAAGAGTAACACACATTATCTTCTCTTATCTTCTTTATTCATCTCCAATATGTTCCCTTACCTTAAAGAGCTTCTCTGAGTAATAGAATCATAGAATTATAGAATCACCAGGTTGGAAGAGACCCATTGGATCATCGAGTCCAACCATTCTATAATACATCCATGATACTGCTCTTTCCACTTGTCTTCTGCTCTTCCCTGGCCGTGCTTCTTGGAGTAGAACAACATTTCTGTGAGGAAATAACCTGCTGTAAGGGCTGGACCCACCAAGGAACACAAGAAACCTCAAACCCCCATGTTAGGCAGGGCAGTCTAGCACCTTCTGATCTCCACCTGCCCTAAATTCCAAGGTGCCTTTTCTGATAGGCACATTTTTTTTTCCCAAGAACACTCAAAAATAGCTTCTTCTAACTGCTGCGCAACTTAACCACCTACCCCCTACCCAGGTCTTATCCCCACGATGAGGCGATGACCAAGGTAACAAAGCAGAATAATTAAAGTACAGGTGCTACCAGCATTTTTATTCTGATGACTTACTCCTGAGAGAGACCTTACTTCAGAGAAAGAAAAGACTTCAGAGGACTGATCTCACTATTATGTGTGAACCATAGCTGTGATCTTTCAAAATTTATTTATTAAATCTTATCTGCTCTAAACCCTCTATGTTATTGACCTATGCAAGAGTTCAAATTGATTTTATATATATATATGTATGTATGTATAGACACACAGTAGCTGAAACTCTGCTTAGTGAGCGCTCCCCAGAGCAAGTGAAAGACTCATCTCCTTTAAAGCCTAGATGCTCAGTAGGAGTCAATACCCTAAACGGCTCAGTCTGACACTAAGGGCTCGTTCCAAAACCAGCCCTGTCTGTCTAAAATAGGTGGAAAAAAAAGCTCTTTTAGACTGGAGACCCTGCGAGTAGAAACTGCACGTCAGGTTCTCAGCCTGCATGACTTAAGGTGTAAGGCAACTCAAAGGCTTTGGAGGTCACTCCTCCAGTGAGGAAGTCCTTGTTTCTGCTTTTGGACATAACTCCTTTTTTTTTGTTGTTCTTTTCTAAGAGCAAAATGCATAAAGAGTAACAAGAAGAAGAAAAGCATCTTGATAACCATGGGACAAACAAGTGATGAGGTTGCCAATGCTCCTTTTAAAATAAAAAGCATTGAGATCGCGCAAGAGCCTCACCCGGGGGAGCTCAGCGGGAGCAGGATTTGTGCCACTGCTCTGCTTCCATGACCCTGATCAATCTCAATTTATAAAGCCATAGATTTATCTTATGATCTATGTTATCTTGCAGTTATATATGCCTACATATAGCTTAGGACACAATCTTCAAGCTAAAAATTCCACAGGAAATGTGCAGTTACCTAAAGCAAGTTTCAAAATAATAATAGGTTAGTTACTTCCACGCTATTCACACTGTTAAATGGAATAATTAGATAAAATAATTAGATAATTAGATAAAATAACTGTTATGAATTACTACTAGTGGCTGACTTCTTTCTTCTAAGCTTAATGTTGGTTAAAAAGAGAATTTTGCCATTGTTGAAAAGAAGTCTCAATTATTCTAAAGGACTTAATGCCTTTCTTAAAAGTTTATTCAATTAGATTTTTACACTAAATAAGTCATTTGTATTATTAATGAGTATGTTTTATAACATGATTTAAGCAGTCAGTAGCTTAGCATATAAGGATATGATCAAACAAATACACAGTATCTTTCATTTTTAATTTATTTCAATACCTTTCTCCATTTGTGTCAAACTCTAGATGTATATTTGAAGATTACCTGCTTTCAATACTACTTTCATTAAAAAAATCCTGTTTAAAGTAGACATTATATTCTTTTAAGTTTCCATAATTTAACCAAAAACTGCAGCATGGGAGGAACTTTCACACAGAATTCTATCTGATATTTTGTAGTTAGAAGAGGCCAAGCTCCTCTCTATGTGTTTTTATGCATCACAAATGCAGATGTTGCCTTTACTACTCAGAATTCGATCTGCTCTGAAATATTCTAAATCATTTTTTTTAGAAATATCTGGCTCAAGGAAGTTTCTGTGTGGAAAAAAACACTGAGATTCATTGTGCAAAATACTGTATATGCTGGGAAGTTGCTTTGCACTCAGTGCAATTCATTGCTCTGTGCTTAAATGTCTGCTTAATTCTCCTCATATTTTTAAAGATTACAGAATTTTTAAAATTTTTGCCGCTTTCTTGCCTGATTTTTTGTTTCCTTCTTAATTAGGTTGCAAAAATGTCGCTTTCTATAATGATATTTAGAAGGAAAAAACTAAAAGGGGAGCACCTGCCACGCTTTGGTAATTACTCAGGTAATGCAACAATTAACACCAGCACGAACAGCTTTACTTTACATTATTTATTCTGTTTTGGCTATAAGAGAAGTGAGAGAATAAATGTTAAACTACAACCTTTATTTCTGTTATTAGTAAGGAATTGAACAAGACAGCTGATCAATTAATTTTGTGCTATTTTCTATGCCCACTCCAATCTATCATATAATTAAAAGAAAAAAAAGACTGAAAGCAATGTGTAACCTGTATTAAAAATGAGGGTTAACTTCATTCATGTCAAATATTGTTACAGGGAAAAAAAAAATCTACTGTGAAATGCATCCATTCGCTTGATAAACCCAGGTTCACAGGGGAACGTGGTAAATCTATTTAACCTCAGAATTTTTGTATGGAAGGAAAAAAAAAACCCAAATGAAGACATCAAGACTTTAAAAAGAGATTTAAAAAGATGATCTCTTTTGTGTTAGAGAATTAGATTCTGAGCTTGCATGTAGTTTAAAAGGAAATACTTTCTCTGTTACAACTTGCAATACTTATAACAATATTGACAGTCTGAAATGCTTTAATATCAAAATTACTTAAACTTCAGCTACTTTATCTGTTTTAACCATATTAAAAATATATATAAAAATCTTTCAAGATGCACGTGAAGACGCAAAAAGCATCTTTGCGAAGTGAAACTTCCATGTTCTTCAACGGAAACAGTTTTTACCTACAGATTCTACTACNCTTGTTCCAACAGATGACTCAATGTTATTCTTAATTTATTTCATTCCACCATGTGCTCATTTCCAGTACAACACACCTTTTACTCTAAAATCAAAAGTAAAGAGCATTTATTTATAGTATTAAGAACAAACTCAGCGTTTTCTATGGAGAGTAAGACTTCATAGAGAATCATAGACCAGCCAGGTTGGAAGAGACCCACTGGATCATCGAGTCCAACCATTCCTATCAAACACTAAACCATGTCCCTCAGCACCTCGTCCACCCGTCCCTTAAACCCCTCCAGGGAAGGTGAATCAACCCCCTCCCTGGGCAGCCTGTTCCAATATCTGCAGAAATATTATTTATATCTCACCTTATACCCTTTGACAATCAAGTTAAGCCCCTAAGTGGCATCGCACACTCATTATCTTCTACGTACAAAACACAGACAGCACCCAATCGGTCGTCTGTGGTGAAAAATATAAAATCCTAATACGTACACGTTGCGTAACCAGTCGGTTCAGAAAGAGTCAAAAGTATTTGGATGACGTACAGAAAATTGAAACCCTCCGGTTCTGTGGGATCTGTTCTTGTAATCAAACAGCAGCTGAATGAGCAGCACTGGTGAGACCGCTCCTTGAATCCTGGGGTCAGTTGTGGGCCCCTCAGCACAAGAAGGATGTTGAGGCTCTGGAGTGAGTGCAGAGAAGAGCAACGAAGCTGGTGAAGGGGCTGGAGAACAGGCCTGATGAGGAACGGCTGAGAGAGCTGGGGGTGTTTAGCCTGGAGAAGAGGAGGCTGAGGGGAGACCTCATTGCTCTCTGCAACTACCTGAGAGGAGGTTGTGGAGAGGAGGGAGCTGGGCTCTTCTCCCAAGGGACAGGGGACAGGACGAGAGGGAATGGCCTCAAGCTCCACCAGGGGAGATTTAGGCTAGAGATTAGGAGGAAGTTTGCCTGTTAGACTGGAGAACTGGACAAGCATCATGTTCACTCCTTTTCTGATAAATGCAGTTCAGAGATCTGATTAGTGCCCTTTTTTTTCTCTTTCCCATGAACAGGTAAGGGTCTTCACTGCACTTAGCAACTCCTAGTTGCCTGCTCTCAGGAACTCCTAAATAAATGGATGCCTGAAGGCCATAAGTTGCACTTAAATTATTGCTGTAGAGAACATTTTGAACAGACTTTCAATCTCATTCCTTCCTCCAGTAAAGTCTTATTAGCTTGGAACAAAGCTTGATTAGCAATGTGTTTGCTGCTTCCCAACAGGATTTCTAATCACCTGCTGTGAAATGAAGCATTTTCCCAAAACGCCATGGCAAAACAAAAGAGAGGAGCTGTAGCTGCTGTCTAACAAACACCTTTGGTTTATCAATACATTTTCCAGCTTTACTCACTAGCTTTAGGGAAAAAAAAAAAAATCCCCAGCAACTCAAGAAGAGAATTTTGCATGGACTTCATGCATGTGAGGAGCTGGAATCAGAGCTTTCTGCAGAAAGTGAAGTCTAAACATTTCCTCAATAAGACAGCAAACTCCGTGTTACAAGATCTTTTTCCTTTACACAGACAGGCAATTTTTTTCCAAAGGAATATACTCGTACGTGATTTAAACTATCAATAATAACATGTAACTGTTTAAAAAATGGGGCTACTCCAGTACCTTGGTGCTATTTGATGATTTATTACGAGCCTCCTTCAATTTTTTTTCTGCACCAAGTGACTTAAAAATGAAAAGTCCCAACGTGCGTCAATCTATAATATTCACAGTTAAGAGATATGAGTAACTATATTTAGTAATGTTACGTGATATTTGTTCATGAGGGTGAATATATTAAGGGTAATTTCTAAAAAATTCAATCACAGTTACAGTTATATATCCATATATCCTCAGAACCAAAATGAAAGCGATCGCATCATATTATTTCTTCTCTTTTATAATGTACTGATGCTAAATTCCATTTTTAAGTGTTGCATCTGGTTACCGCTGAAGATCTTCTGTTGCCTTCCATCTCTTCACAGCCCGTTGCCTGAAAATAGAGAGAGCTCCTCTTGGCTCAGGAGTAAATACATGATCTCTGCGCCTTGCGCGTGAAGAAAGCCAAGACTCGACCAGGGACCCGTGGGGTTCCTAAGCCTATTTCAAGGCCCTTGTAGTCTCTAGGCAGGCAGCTCTACTGCGTGCGCTGAAAGATTTTTTTTTTCCTTCTGGCGGAAACGCTAGGAGCTGCACAAAATAGTCTCGTCGGGGAATCGCTTAGCTGATCCACAGGCGTACGCCGGAAAGTGAAGTGATTCCCTGAATAAGGAATTTTGCGGCGAATCGCTGGCGCGGTGCCCGCCTGGTTCTCCTGGAGCTCTCCTGAGGGATGTTTCTGGAAGATACGAGAACGCACAAATCACAGAATCGCAGAATCACCAGGTTGGAAGAGACCCACTGGGTCTCTTCCAACCTGGTGATTCTATGATTCTATATATATTATAAAATAGGGAAATCCCTATACAAGACCAATCCCTCCCCATCTTCTTTTTTTTTTTTGTTTGGACACAGCACCTACAGTTTCATTAACCAGACTGCGTAAGAAGGCAACAGCATCTGTGACAAGAGAGCAACTGCTCCTCAGAAAATGGAAAGAGCACGCAACAGAGACCTAATTTTTTTATTTAAACACAGCTGACTTTAGGATTTAGACATATATTTAAAGTACATGAGGGCTGGAATCATACAGCAGTTCGGATACTCGCCTGTTTTGTCCTTTCCCTATTGTTGGACGACGTAGAAGATGTAAGTATTAAATGAATCATAGAATCATAAAATCACCACCAGGTTGGAAGAGACCCATCGGATCATCGAGTCCAACCATTCCTATCAAACACTAAATGACTCGTATTGAAATCACGGAGGAAAACCAGTTACTCTTGGACAATGTAGAATATTTAAGTATTAAACGACTCGTATTCAAATCACAGAGGAAAAACCAGTTACGTGGACACAGCACAGAAATCTGCAGAACGTATTGGAAACTTAATCTAAGGATTTTTTAAAGCAAATGTATAATTCTAGGGCAGTCACAGTTGCATAGGAATAAAAATAACTGGCCAGGTCCTCAAAAGTCAAAAAAACCTGTCAAATCCTACATTGAACAGTGGAATTACACCAGCGATGTCCATCCCTTTCTATCACATTTTGCATGTGACACTCGCAAACTGGGAATTTTCCCCAAGCGATACATCAACGAGAAGTTTTATTCTCAAATAAAAGCGTGAATGAAGCTTCCTCGCTGGGTACAGCTCAGAGAGCACCATAGTCACAGCTCCCTGACGGCGTGGGAGAGCGTTTTTTTCATTTTAGCTCATCAAAATACTCTCTCTGCAGGGAGCTGCTCGAGTCCTGAGTGTGGCAGCAATGTGGGAAGGAAAAGAGGTAGCGAATGATAGAGGGGAAAAAGAGGAGAAATAAATAAAACCGATTGTGGTGGGGTAGAAATGTTTCATTCGAGTGGATCACAAAGTTTTCTCATTCAGCAGCTGTTCACTGTAAGGTTTCTTAACCTGAAAAACGGCTGGAGAAGAGCTGGACATACTGTATCAGCACGTGTTTAATGAAAAGCAGTTTCTTCCATACTTTTAATACATACACACACACATATATATGCATATAAAACCCAACCAGACAGCATTTTTTTTTTCAGTTAAATTATGGTACGTAAAACTGATTGTTTCATTGCAAAAAAAGTCTGAATGCCTCCTCCTTCCTCAACCTGTCCTGAGAAACAGCTCATGAGACGAATCCCTCTGGGAATCACGGCGATTGGTTCATACTAGGAACGGAACAAAAGGCTGCTCAGATCATACCAAGTGGGTAGATTTTTCTTGCAATTTCAAACACTTCGGGGCATCATAAGAAGCACATAAATATTTGATGCCACTTACAAAAATCTGAATGTTCAGCATAGATAAAACTTGTTCCCCACCGACAGGTCTGCCTTCCAACTTATTCCCTTATTACAGATCATACACACACTTACTACAGTTCATTTTTTTAAGATGATTTCATCTTTTTCCGAAGACAGAAACCCCGCATTGAGATGGACTCGTCCCTCTTTCCAAAGTAAAAATGACGCCGGACGCATGATCGTACAAAACACAATATGCAACTAAAACAGAAATCTGAGAAGGAAATGGGGAAAAACCAAAGCGATGCTGACCAGAAACACCACAAGAGAGCCCAGTGGCTCGGTTCTATCGTCGAGGTCCCGGTTGTGGCACAGACAGGTGCCATCGGGGTGCGAGGGCTGATTTTATTTGTCTGAAGAACTGTTCTCCTGCTCTTCAAAGTCAGGCTTGCAGGCGTGGTTACCTAAATAATTGGCAAAGGAGAGGACTTCACAGCAGTTCTGAGGACGAGGCGGTGGTGCCGATACGGACGTTCGCAGCTCTCAGGGGTGTCGTTAGAATTATGCACCTAGTAGTAAAGGATGAATTTGTGTCCTGGGAGGTTTAGTTTAGAGCCTTACCAGGCAATAACCTTAATGCATCACACTCTGTTCCCTGCAAACCGTATTAGCCTCATACTCCAGTATCTGGCTTGGAAACCATCTGTCACTCTGGGGTAATGAGCGAACGCACTTGGATGTGACGATGACCTTGCAGCACCGACACCGCGTCTCGAATCGGTGACGTTTTGGTGACTCCAGAGGTCAGTGGGCTGCAGCGAGGACGTAACTAAGCCGTGGGTGAAGACAGGCCGGCCTGCTGGCGGAGGCGGGTAGGAAGGCCCCCGTGTCACACGTGCCATCGTAACGGAGCCCCAGAAGGGGCTTTTCTCCGGTCATGCAGAAACCTTCACGCCAACACAGTCTTTCTCACAACACGAACGCGTCCCTCTCCCTCCCACCTCCCGTCCCCACCCTCACCCCCCCCTTCCTGAACGTATTGACAAAAGGATCAGCAATATAAATAAATAAAGACTCAGCCTCTGCTTTGGGGAAGCCAACTCTCCAGGTTTCCGCGTTGGTGGGGGACTCGGCTGGAGCTGGTGGGCGTCATCTTTCACGGCAAATGGCGGATGCAGAGGGGGCCGGTGCCTCCCTGGCCCGGGGAGCAGGCTTCAGGCTCGATTGTCTGTCTTGGCCGGCTGCCCCAGCTGTCATTGCACCAAGCCTGAGCCGTAGCTGAAGGCAAAGCTGCTGGCCAGCGAGAGCGACTGCTGGTGCTCTTCACCCTGCTCCGAGGCGTAGCTGGGAAACGTCTGCGCCCGAGACACCTTTGCCGAGCTGAGGCTGTGACCTGTGCGAGAAAGACATTAAGATGTAACTGGGCTTTTAATTTACTTGAAGTTCATTGTGGACACGGACTCTGATGGGCTGATTTTGTATTGCTTCATGACACCAGCACGATGACCGGAGAGCACGTGTGACATAATGTGCTTTGCTGGGTCTGCAGAGGAGAGTTTTGCACATACCTGAGGCAGGGATGGGTGACAGATGCCCAGTGGAGGCAGAAGGATCCAGAGCCAACTCAGGCACTATTTAGGGTCAGACTTTTTTTTTTTTTA
>WAAB01023421.1:0-11161 GCA_013389865.1 Piaya cayana | reverse complement strand
GGTCATTAGGCACTGGAATATGCTGCCCAGGGAGGTGGTTGATTCGCCTTCCCTGGAGGTGTTTAAGTTACGGGTGGACGAGGTCCTGAGGGACATGGTTTAGTGTTTTGTGGGAGTGGTTGGACTCGATGATCCGGTGGGTCTCTTCCAACCTGGTGATTCTGTGATTCTGTGATTCTGTGATTCTGTGTTATGGATAACATAAGAATTCTATTGGTGTAGCCAGAAAGAATCTTAACAGTAGAAGCAGGGACATTCTTACAGCCTTAGATGCTCCCTGCTGTCCCAAGTGATCTCCTGGAATTCGATGTGGGGATGTGGGGATGTGGGAGCAGCCCCAGCTCTGAAAAGAGAGGGGATCCTGAGGGGCATATTCTCAAACCAGGAGAGGGTAGTGTGCCTGGGAAAACCAAACTCCCCTCAGGCTGCAAATTCTGAGGCTAGGACACCACAGATGATACCAAGAGACCTGGGTAAGACAGGCACTCAGGCTCTTCAAGATGTTCCTTAAATGCCACTTATTAGTGCTAGGTCTAGAAAGAAAGAGAAGACAATACAATCCTTCTAGATGCTGGGAGCTCTGAGCTGCTAACATCAGCTGCTCTCTCAGATTCAGAGAATTACAAAACACATGAGGTGGGGAGGGACCTCTGGTGGTCATCTGGTCCAACTACCTGCTCAGGCAGAGCCACCCAGAGCCAGGTGCTCAGGGCTGTCTTGAGATGGATGCTGAATATCTCTAAGGAAGAAGTCTCAGCAACATCTCTATGCACCGTATGCCAGTGCTCGGTCACTCACACAGCACAGTTGTCCCCTCTCCGGGGCACAGGACAGTGTGCACATCTCATCCACAGAAGCACTGACCCATTTTTGTCAGTTGAGTGTTTTTCTCAAATGAAACAATTCTGCTCCTCCTTTCAGCTGCCAAACCTCCGAGCCCTGCCAGCTGTTCATTGCATGGGAACAAATGCCAGCAGCTTCCACATCCCTGTTCCTTGGGGGACAAATCACAGGGTTCGGCAAGGAGGTAAGAGCCATGTAAAGAACAGCTGCTGCTCTCTCAGGAGATGGATCCAGTCACCATGAAGCAAACCCAATCTCTGGCTAACAGGCCCTTGTCTGAGGTTTAAAACCTGCGTCGATCCTGTGCTTTTCCTCAGCCTTTGCAAGGTCTCTTGAGTTGGGAAGGAAAACCAGGGCTGATGCCAAGAGCCACAGCACCACCTGGGCAGAGACTGCACCAAAGGGCTCCCTGTCTGCCAGATAAAATGCCATCCCTCCAACAAGGATAATTGCAGATGCTGCCAACATAAGGAAGGACCTTCTGCTTATTATGGGGTCTGCTATGGTGGAGTTAGGAGGCACAGCCGTGCCGCTGCAGATGATATTTATTGACAGCATGACTGCGGAAAAGGTATTTCAGACATGATGGTGAAATCTTTAGCAAAGATTGGCCTTCAGTGGTTCTGTGAGCAGTAGGGAGGATGTACTCAATAGTAAGGGAAGGTGCCTAAAAAAAGACTTTACGGGAGATCCCAGCCTCCCCTTCCTCTGTGAAAGGAAAAGGGTCTCCTCATGCCCTCTTTCTCTTCTCCACCAGAGCAGCATCTTTCTCCTTTGAAAGCATGGGCAGCACCCAAGAATGACAGGGCACATGGAGGCCAGGCTTGAATGGAGCAGAACTTTAATGAGTGAGAAGAGGGAAACAAAGACACTCCAAGTGGAAGTTAGAAGTGGAGGTAGCTGAGCGAGCAGCTTAGAGTCAGAGGCCCTTGGCTATAGATAAGTTCCCATGAGATTTCTGTCAATCAGCCCCGTGAAGGGAGAGGAGACAGAGGGTCCCCAACCAGGAGGACCTTGCTGTCAAGGAGAACCAAAGCAAACAAGGAGAAGGGAAGAAAGGCAAAACCGTTCCAAGTGTGAAAGATGAATGGTCTTGGTTCTCTGCCCAGCACCATGTTCCGAGTTCCTCAAGGTGTCTCTCTGGGGATTCTCCAATGTCTTATTCACAGAGGGTACCTCCTGCCACAGTAGCGGCCAGTAATGCCAGAGAGGCCAAAGCCCCCGGAGTTGATGGGCACTCCCTGAGAGCTGAGGATGCTGCCAACAGCAGCGGAGGTGGAGGAGCCCACAACAGTGTTCTGAGGGAAGGAGCTGAGGATGGGGCCGGGCAGGGTCACCACCACGGGAGAGGGCTCGATGGTGACGGTGGAGCTCTGGCACTGCCGCACACAGCACTCATTGCAGCTGCTGCCAGCGGGCGTGGGATGCAGGGCTGGCAGGACTGACATGGGTTGTAGCAGGACATGGCTCAGAGTCAGAGGGCACCTGGGAGAAGACACAGAGAGGAAGAAATGTACAGAGACGTGTGAGGAGCCTGAGAGTGATGCTTTTAACAGCCCCATCAGAGTGACCCAGGCTGACAGCACTGAGACCTGACCAGCACTGGAGATGAGTCTTCTGTCCTCAGGGCTGTGTTCTTGTCCTGGAAATCCTTGGACCTTTGATCCCAGGGCTCAGAAGAAGCCTTCATTGGGGGCTGGGCATGGAACAACTGTGGAAATGAAAAGGCAGCAGTGATGGAAACAAATGCCCAGCACATATCATCAACTGTGATGCTTTGCATTCAAGATGAGCTTCTCAGAAAATTATTGGGTCTGCAAAGGTGCCTCTGGTCCTGTGGCAATAAAGGGCAGGGATAAAAGCCCGCCCAGGTTCTTGCTATCTCATTCTCTCTCTTGCCTTCTTCTGCTTGGGAACAAGGTGAGTCTGAAGCCCCTTCTCCTCCTCTTCCAAAGTGAGATCTCCACTTGTTGGATCTCTGTTGGTTGGTTTTATTACCTGTTTTGGCTTGGTGCATCTTGTCATGAAAGATTTAAGTGGGCAGAACATCTGCTTTGAGCGGTGCTGGGGCATGGCTCAGTGGGCTTTTTACTTTATAAACAAGGAAAGCTCTTCCTTGTACCAGGCTGCTCTTTTCAGGACCCAGACTGGATGTGGCACTGAAGACCATGTGGGTCCTGGCAGTACTTCCAGTTCCCCCTTCCTTTTTTTGTGACAGGGTAACCAGCCTGTTCCTTGCCCATTCTTCTGCTCTGATTCCTCCCTGTTTCTCTCCCAGGTACCCTCAGACACTGAGCCATGTCCTGCCAGCCCTGCCAGCCCTGCCAGCCCTGCGGCCCATGCCCGCTGGCCAGCAGCTGCAATGAGTGCTGTGTGCGGCAGTGCCAGAGCTCCACCGTCGCCATTGAGCCCTCTCCTGTGGTGGTGACCCTGCCCGGCCCCATCCTTAGCTCCTTCCCTCAGAACACCGTTGTGGGAAACTCCACCTCCGCTGCTGTTGGCAGTATCCTCAGCTCTCAGGGAGTGCCCATCAACTCTGGGGGCCTTGATCTCTCCTGCATCACCAGATGCTACAGTAGCAGAAGGTGATCTCCCTACTAAAGCTGCTGGACACATCTCTTGCAAGTCTCCGGACATGGTGCTGTGCAAAGAATGAACCATTTTTCTTCTCCTCTTGAAAGTGCTAGTAGGAAGGGCAACATTTGGGCTTATGTATCTCCTTCCATTTTCCCCCTGCCTCTCTTTCTCTCCTTGTTCTTTTTTGCTCCTTCCCAGGGCTGTTTGGCTCCCAAAGCCAGTCTTCACTCTGCAGGATAGGCAGAAGTATGCCCTGCATGAACTGCACCACAGCCAAGTTGTGCAGTCTCTTGCTTGGTCCGCATCATCCCTGCACTGAGGGTTTTTGCTTGGAGTGACCTTAATTCCCTTTTCAGACTCATTAAAGATTTCTGCAACTCAGTTTGTTTCTCTGGGTGGTCCTTTTGTCCCTGTGCACCCTCCCAAGGTGCTCAAGAAAATGGCTTTGACCTTGGCTGGGTTAAGATGAGGGTACAAGGGGACCCTGACATCTCCCAGAAGACTGGGAGAATCATAGAATCATAGAACCACCAGGTTGGAACAACCAGATCATTGAGTCCTACCATTCCTATCAATCACTAAACCATGTCTCTCAGCACCTCGTCCACCCATCCCTGAAACACCTCCAGGGAAGGAGACTCAGTCCCCTCCCTGGGCAGCCTCTGACAGTGCCCAGTGACATTTTTCTTTGAAATTTTTTTCCTAATATTCAGCCTGAACCTCCCCTGGTGGAGCTTGAGGCCATTCCCTCTCATCCTGTCCCCTGTCCCTTGGGAGAAGAGCCCAGCTGACTCCTCTCCACAGCCTCCTTTCAGGTATTTGTAGAGAGCAATGAGGTCTCCCCTCAACCCCCACTTCTCCAGGCTAAACAACCCCAGTCATTCCTCATAAGTCCTGTTCTCCAGCCCCTTCACCAGCTTCATTGCTCTTCTCTGGACTCACTCCAGGGCCTCAACATACTTCTTGCAGTGAGGGCCCAGAACTGACCCAGGATTTGAGGTGTGGTCTCACCATTGCCGAGTCCAGAGGGAGAAGAACATCCCTGGACCTGCTGCTCACACCGTTTCTGATCCAAGCCAAGATGCCACTGGCCTTCTTGGCCACCTGGGCCACTGCTGGCTCATGTTCAGCCGCTGTCAACCAACACCCCCAGGTCTTTTTCCTCCAGGCACTTTCCAGCCAGATTTCTCCTAGTCTGGAGCTGCTCAGGGTTGTTGTGCCCCAAGTGCAGGACCCGGCATTTGGCCTTGTTAAACCTCATCCCATTGGTCTCAGCCCATGGATCCAGCCTATTCAGATCCCTTTGGAGCCTCCTGACCCTCCAGAAGATCCACGCTTCCACCCAGCTTAGTGTCATCTGCAAACTTGCTAAGGGTGCACTCGATGCCTTCATCCAGGTCACTGATAAAGACATTGAACAGGGCTGGACCCAGCACTGAGCCCTGGGGAACAGGGAGGTTGTGACACACTGCAGAGGGTCCTCTTGGGCTCCTCTACTGTGGCAGAATGCAGAACATCCCTTGTGACCCCAGAGTATGTGACAATCAATGCTTGCGATGTGGCGTCTGTGCCCACACACGCCCCTCAGGTCCTGCAGAAAAATACTAGGACTGTGGGAGTCCATGGAGACATGGAGCCCAGCAGGTTCAAGGGACTGGGCAGGCTCCTGTTCTTTATCAGTGCTGTGCTGGGGAAGGAGGAGACAGAAGATGCCCCCAAAAGATAGCAGGAGTTTGGATGGGGGTGATAGACAAAGGGTTGGGCCATGGACTCACCTTCACCTTCATCTCCCGTCCATTGACCAGTCTGGAGCCATGGACAACACACAGGGGCATGGATGCAGGGATCAGTCCCTCTTACAGCTCCACTACCACTCCTACAGCACTTGGCAGGGCCCAGAATTTGTCAGGCGTGCAGGTCTGACATGGATTCGTCTGCATCTGGTGAAACATGTGTTAAAGGAGATGGCTGAGAGTATCAGGAACTCAGTCACATCCAGGAAAACGTGGAAATAAAAGACTTTTCCAGGCAGCAGGAAACACAAATTGTGGTTCTGGTGATGAGGAAAGTCTCCAGTATTTTGGGGACAAAAGTTGTGATGCAGAAGATCTTCAAGAAGGAAAGCCCTTGAAAGCGGAACTCTATTGAGATCCTCAGGAGCTTCTTAATCCCAGAGGGACAAGGAGGAGGCTTTTCCCACCATGGTTAAGAGACACATGGAGAAGACAGACAAGCAGGGTGATGCACAACCTGCTTGACTATGTTTGTGTTTCTTTGAGGCAAGGCACTGTCTCATTGGGAACAACTTTGTCCTGCCCAGGAGTCAACTACCCAGGCAAGAGGGAGGAAACACAGGTGTGCTCAGGTAAATCCTTTGTCAGCGTAGGTGTCAGAAAAATAAAATGAACCATTGCTGCAAGGCAAGGGAACCACTTCACCCCAGGGAAAGACAGAGTTGGAGAGCTGGTGGGAGACCGCAGGAAAGAGAACTTGGCAAGAGCTCTGAGAAACTTTTCTGCTTTGTTGGAGTGGAGCTTTGCCAGATCAGAGCTGGCTCCTGTTGCAACTCATTCTATGTCTGATAATTCCTGGATGCATTGGTTTCTTGATGGCCCAGTTCCTAATTGCCTCATTCTTAATTGCCTACTTGAAGTGTCAAAGGAGCCCATTAATGCCGATCTAAAATTTGTGTGGAGATCTTATCACATGTCCTCAGGAAGGGAAAAAAACCCAGGTGGAGCTGCTGGTGTGTTTGCACAGGGCAGATGAGCTATAATCAACACTGAATGAGCTGAGCATCCTCTAGAAGCAATGAGGGTCAGATTCTTCATATGGCCATGAAATCCTTGAGCCATGTCTTCTTCACCTGCCCCCAAGGCCTGCCTGGTGGGAACCACATAGCTCCTCAGAGTTTGTGGGTCAGGCAAACAAACATGGAGGAACCAGCCTGAAAATCCATAGCTAAGCAGTGCAGACTCTCTGCTTCCTGCCGTGCTCCCTCCACTGATCACTTCCACTTTGACAGACTCTGTTTACCACCTTTCATCCGTGAATGATTTCCCAGTTTCTAAGGAGAGTGAAAGGGCATGAGGGAACAAGGAAACCCATTTCCATTCTCTGAGGAATGAGGGATCAGGACACCTGAAGTAGCTGTTCCTTTGGGGAGCATCCATTGGAAAAGAGGAAGACATCCCTGGCTTCTCTGCTGCCAGTGACCACCAGCGCTGTGCACAGGCTCACAGAAGCTATTAAATGCAGGAGGCCCTGGAGAATCAGGAGCCCCATGAGCTCTTGAGGAATGGCATACCTGTTGTTATTCTTGGAGCTGCATGGGCATGATAAGAGGTGGGTGGTCAGATCTGGAAGGTGATTTGCTTTTGAGATTGGCAGGAATTGTAATTCAGGGAACAGCCTGATGGAAGCCATGAGGCAGTTGCTGCTTCCTCTGCCCCCCTGTATTTGAACAGGGGAAGCAAAAGGAGCTCTAAAATGCTTCGTCAGGACAGGGGAGGGGAGCAGGCAGCCTCCATAGGGAAACTTTCTCATTGTGCAGGGATGGAGGGAAAGAGAAACATCCAGAGAGGAGGTTTTTAAATTCTGTCAGTGCTGCTCTATCATGATCTCTGTAATGCTGTCACTGTCCACATTGACACTGTTACCCACCATGAGATCCCTCTAGGCCTCCAAATGGGTCTTTCCCACTGCTTGTCACAATCAGAGCGATGTCTTTAACTGCTCCATCACACTTGTCTCAAGGTTGCAAGAAACTGCAGGATTTAGGGGCTGATGGCCCAAACTTTGCAATCAGCTAATCTGGCAAGCATTTGTCTGTCCACTCTCCCCACAGGGGATCCCAATGCCCTGGATGCCTCCCATGTGCCACTGAGGCTGTGTTGAGGTGAAGACAATGGTCTGGCAGGGCACTTGAGAGACTGTAAAGCTCTGGGTGTGCACCCACTGCTGGGAAGCGTTCTCCACAACAACCAGGGCTGTCCTCCAGGGTCACCTTCCCTTTGGCAGGGTTCCATGAGGCAGTGGCCACATCCTCAACAATAAAAGCCAGAGAGGACGAATCATGAGCTGGAGAGAAAAGAGAACCACCAGAGTCACCTGATTGTCTTCCAATGCTGATGCAGAGCAGGTTGGATCTGTGTCCAGCTTTTCCCCACAGAGAATTTAAACCAGTTTGTCCATTTGGCATATGACAGGGTTTTTCTTACTGTACTCAGATGACAAAGTGGCATTTTTAATGCCCACCCAGGTCCAACAAATTTTGTGTAGTGAGTGATGCCTGATATAATTAATAATTCTGTATCCTTGTAGATATTGCTGAGCTACAAACCTGAAGCTCAGCAAGTGCCGCTGCCTGATGAACTCGATCGAAGCTGTGAGGTGGCTACTGCTTCCTTTGTCCCCACTATATCTGAATGGAAGGGCCAACAGGGACTCTCAAATGCTTCCTCAGGACTGGGCAGGGAAGCAGGTAGCGTCCCTAGGAAAACATCTTCATCATGCTGGGAGGAGAGAAAAGACCCAGTACGTCCTCCCTCAAGAAGAACCCCTGGGTCACCAACCAAAAATTGCAGGGTCCCTGCCTGTCAACACAGCCACCGGCAGCCCCACCACTGCACCCCACTCCAACATCAGCTGCCTGCACAGCACCCATGCGGCACTTGAGCTGAGTCTTCTCCTGGCACTGACACATTTGTGACCCAGAAATCCTGGAATGTCTTCACCCCAGCACATNGTGGAAGCTGCGTCTGAGCCTGAGGCAGGTCAGGGCCACTATATAAGCCAGTGCAGCTCCTCGCTCTCTCATCCACTTCTCTCGCCTTCTTCTCCTTGGCAACCAGGTGAGTCTGGAGCCCTTTCCTCCTGTCCTTGTTCTGGTCATGAAGATTCTTGATCTTCCACCATCTGGGAGGGGAAAGAAGGCCAAATTTCTGACTCAACTTCTACTGGGAATTTGTTTGAAGAGGCTCTTCTTTGCAGAAATAGGCAGCAGCCTCATCTGGGCTGGTGACACTCATGGGTAAAACGTGTCTGGATAAGGCCAAAAAATCCTTTTCCTCACTGCCCACTTTCTACCTCCCATCTCAGCAGATCCATCTCACCCCTTTGCAGTGATGTGGTGGGTTCATGGTAAAATGCTCATCCCTTGTCTCTGTGCTCAGATTCCTCTCTGCTCTCTCTCCAGGTTCACCTCCAGCCCCCAGACATGTCCTGCTGCAACCCGTGCCAGCCCTGCCAGCCCTGCGGCCCGTGCCCACTGGCCAGCAGCTGCAATGAGTGCTGTGTGCAGCAGTGCCAGAGCTCAACCATTGCCATCCAGCCCTCTCCTGTGGTGGTGACCCTGCCCGGACCCATCCTCAGCTCCTTCCCTCAGAACACCGCCGTGGGCTCCTCCACCTCCGCTGCTGTTGGCAGCATCCTCAGCTCTAATGGAATTCCCATCTCCTCCGGGGGCCTTGACCTCTCCTGCATCACCAGTGGCTACTGTGGCAGCAGATGTCGGCCCTGCTAAAGCCTCTGATGACAACCCAGATGAGGATCTCCAGGAAACCAGACCTTGATTCTGAACTAAGGACAGAGCTCCTGGCTATCACTTTCAGAGAGGCTCAGAATCCACTGCTGCCCTTCCAAAGGAGGACAGCTGGAACTCTCTGAAAACATGTCCAAAGTCTGACTTCCCTGATTTCCGCTCTCTCTTCCATCTCTTTCTTGTCTTCTCTTCTTCTGGGCTTTAAGATCCTCAAAGCCAGTGTGGGGGATCTGCTGACCCCTCTCCCTCCATTTAGCAGCAGATGGATGCCCTGTAGGATCTCTCCTGTGGGCAATAGGCACGGACTTCAGAGAGCTTCCACTGCTCTCTGTGCTCTGGTTGGCTCCTCCTCTAGAAGTGACCTCACTGCCCCCTTCACAGTTATTAAAGTTTTCCGCATTCCAGTCTCTGCCTCCATGGACTTCTTTTGTTGTCATTGTCTTGAACTCTCATGGAAGAAAAGAGTGTCTTGGGTGGTGGTGGCTCATGTGGCCCTTTTCATCATTTCCAGATGAAAGGTAGGGTTGGACACAGAAAAATGGGTCATATCCAGTCCCTGTCTGTTGGAGCTGAAGAAGACATACTCACCTTCTCCTAAGCAAGTGATAATCAGACCCTTCATTCTGGCATTAGCTTTCACATTTTCCCCTGCAACAACCTTTCCTGGAGGTATATGTTTTTGAGGTTGGACTCTTTGATGTATAAGGATTAGTTTGGATGGTCTTATCCAGAGGGTATTTGTCAACAGCTTGATGTCCAGATGGAGACCTTTGACAAGTGGTGTCCCTCAGGGGTTTGTACTGAAACTAGTGGTGTTTAATATTTTCATTAATGATATTGACAGTGATCACCCACTGTAAGTTTGTCAGTGACACCAAGCTGAGATGTGATGTTTTCATGCCAGAAGTATGGAATCTCATCCAGAGGGACCCAGACAAGCTAGAAAAGTGGACCTGTGTGAACCTCAGTTCAACAAGGTCCAGTATAAATTCCTGCACCTGGGTCAGGGCAATCCACAGTTTCAATATGGCAAACTCAAAATTAGCTAGCAATGTGCGCTCACTACCTAGGCGGCCAACTGTGTCCTCAACTGCATCAAAAGAAGAGTGTCCAGTAGGTCAAGGGGAGTGATTATGCACCTCTGCTCATCTCTTCTGGCACCCCTCCAGAAGACTTGTCTCCTGCTTTGGAACTGTAAACACAAGATGGACTGGGAACTGTTGGAACAGATCCAGAGGAGGCTAAGAAAATGATCTTAGGACTGGAGCATCTCTGCTCTGAGGACAGGCTGAGAGACATAGGCTAATGCTTTTCCCAATGACAGCTTAGCGAGGGATGTTTTGGCCTTCATCCCTCTGAAGGGCAGGCAGATGGATGCCCTGGGACATCTCTTGGAGGCTACCCTTGGTGGTCCTTCATGCAGACATGGAGTGGGTTCAATCTATTCTATCTCTTGCTTATTTAGGACCTTGTTGCCAACTGACAGCACCCACTGACCCTCCACCAACATCTGATCACACCTGGGCAGAGCTCAGGATGAGTAAAAAGTTAGAATGGAAAGGACTTGGCAGATACAGGACCGTAAGTTTTGGTTTGCAGGAATTGAGCTTTGCCAGGAAATGACGGAATCCCATTGCACCTCATTCTATGTGTGGAATTTGATGGGTCCACTGGTGTCTTAATTGCCTCCTTCTTAATTGCCTCCTTGAAATGTCCAAAGGACCTATTTGCTGAGACCTAGAGGAAGATGGAAAATTCATGCTGATAAAAGTGACGTTGCCCAAAGGAGCAATTTTTTGGTGAGATACATGATAACCTGGGAATCCCTTGGCAGCAATCAAGATTAGTTTGTTCAGGAAACCCTGAGATTAATTTGTGTTACCCATTGAAAAGATTCATTGCAAGGATTCCCACTGTCCCCTTCCTCCACCAATTCTTTACCCTGAGCAGATGGGAAGTGTTGCCCCAGAATAAGGAGGACTCAGAGGCCCAGGCATTGATGCAGAACAACTTTAATGAGTCTAAAGAAGGAAAGGAGGTGGCTCCCAGGGAGCATAAGGGCAGCCACCAAGACACATGGAACCCATGTGGGGTTTCACTCTGCTCACCCGATGCAGGGTGGGAGGCCAACAGGTGATCATTAAGGTGGCATTAAGAGAAAAGAACAGTAAAGAAAAGAGAAAGAAGAGAGAGGAAAAA
>WAAB01023420.1:30883-41877 GCA_013389865.1 Piaya cayana | reverse complement strand
GCTCTCTGTAACTACCTGAAAGGAGGTTGTGGAGAGGAGGGAGCTGGGCTCTTCTCCCAAGTGACAGGGGACAGGATGAGAGGAAATGGCCTCAAGCTCCACCAGGGGAGGTTTAAGCTGAACATTAGGAAATTTTTTTTCACAGAAAGGGTCATTGGGCACTGGAACAGGCTGCCCAGGGAGGTGGTTGATTCACCTTTCCTGGAGGTGTTTAAGGGACGGGTGGATGAGGTGCTGAGGGACATGGTTTAGTGTTTGATAGGAATGGTTGGACTCGATGATCTGGTGGGTCTTTTCCAACCTGGTAATTCTATGATTCTATGATCCAATCCCTGTGTCAGGGTAGATCATGGGGAACGGGGAGGTAGTCTTGGGGGGGAAGAGTCGAACTGTAATAGAAGATGACATACATCTTCTTCATGTGCTGGGCAGATGATCAGCTAGAGAGGCGAGCTTCTTGACATGACAAGCAGTATCGTCAGCGCTGATGAGAAAGCCAGTGTGGATCCTTCAAAGCAGATGCATGTCACCACTGTGCTGAGAGTCGTGCCACTGAATCTGGTTGCTTGATTGAATGCAACTTGTTTGACTCTGCCTGCCTCGTTACCTCATGCTTTGAATGATTCATCACTGGAGTAAAGCTAAAAGAAATCCACAGCATAAAAGTATCTTTATCTGCAAGCGCTGCTCTTGATGGATGCTGCTATGTGGAGGTGCTGGCAATGGAAGCCACTTGTATACTTTGTGTGGTGTTAAATCAAGGTAAACCTTCGTGGGCTGCAGGGCAGTAAGAGCAAGGCAGAGACTGGTTTTGTTTTTTTTTTTTTTTTNTTTTTTTTTTTTTTGCCAAGTGGCCAAGAGTTAATTAGAGTAGCAGGTAAAATCTTCTTGCCTTTAAGTAATTGTAAAACACAATAGCAGTCACCTGCCTGTTTTCTTGAGGGATTTGTACTGAACAAGGGGAAGGTGCTAACAGGATCCCAGGGTTGAGGAGAGATTTTGGAGGAAGGATCAGAAGAATTAAATGTGTGGCACATTTGAGAGAAGATGATAATGAATGGGTATTTATATCTTCCTGGCCCAGCACAGTGCCATTCGGTGCCAGCCACTAGAATGAATTTATTTAGGAAACAGTAGAAAAGCAGATGAGTTACCATGACTCTCCATCCAAAGTTTTTTTTTTTTCCTCTAAAATATCAGTTAACTTAAGGAAAACCTTCCTTCTCATCCCATGGGGCTGAATTCTTGCTATAGGTACACTTCTGGGATGACCCAGTAGTTATTCAAGTCAGTGCAAACTCTTCCTTTAAACAAGATATTAAATTCAGCTGTTAGAGAATAAGGGAATATGACAGGGCTCTGCATATTTTGGAGGCTGCAAACACTAAGGTGAGAGGAGTGGGTTATTTCATGGGCTAGAGAGAGATCTGTTTAAGGATAGGTTTGCACTGAAATTGTAATCCTTTTATGAGCCGGAAGAAAGTCACATGGCTCAAATAATAATACCACATAAACTAATTGTATTTTATAAATATAATTGTATTTTATTTGCAACACATCTAGTCATAAAGCTGATCATTTTTTGTTAAATTAAGGTTGCACAATTTGCCTCTGAGAAAGAAATAAAGGCTCTGGTACTTTTTTTGAATTTGTAGTTTCTAGTTTGTGTTGCTCTGTTTTATTGGATTTCTTTAGGCCACTAACTGAAAGACAGATTGCTAGACATTTACTCACTTAAACAGCACATATGAACTGAAAAAGTTACGTTGGGCTTAGGAATTTGCTTCTAAGAAAGCATTTGATTGATTGGAGAGTGTCTCAAGAAAGATGAAACCAGTGGTTTTGCTCAGAGTGGTTAAACTAGGCAGGACAAGGCAGCAGAGGCTATGTTAGATGGACTGCACTCAAGGACATGGACTGGATATCCAATGGGACCCTTACTGAGGCTGCAAACAACTTCTAGCAGAGAACTCTGCTGCAGAAAAGCACAGGCGAGGAAAATTGAAGTGACTNGAGGCTGAGAGGAGACCTCATTGCTCTCTGCAACTACCTGAGAGGAGGTTGTAGAGAGGAGGGAGCTGGGCTCTTCTCCCAAATGACAGGGGACAGTATGAGAGGGAATGGCCTCAAGCTCCGCCAGGGGAGATTTAGGCTAGAGATTAGGAGGAAGTTTTTTACAGAAAGAGTCATTAGGCATTGGATCAGGCCGCCCAGGGTGGTGGTTGATTCGCCTTCCCTGGAGGTGTTTAAGGCACGAGTAGACTAAGTCTTGAGGGACATGGTTTAGTGTTCGATAGGAATGGTTGGACTCGATGATCCAATGGGTCTCTTCCAACCTGGTGATTCTATGATTCTATGATTCTATGATAGAAGTCATCCACAGACCTTAGTAGCAGGATGACAAGCCAAAACTTCTTTCAAACCTGGGGCTGATAGTGCATATTTGGGAAAAGGAGACAGTTCTCCTTTTCAGCACCCAGCTATGAAATGTCACTGGGAAGGGGATACCTCCACAAAACTCTAGCGATGAGAAGAGTACAAGTTCAGCTAGTTGATAATTGCCACTGGAAACTCTTATTTTCATGATGAATGACAAATTGTTTCCAATTCCGTACACTCAGCAGCAAGTCTTGTACATCTTCCATCACAGGTCATAGTTTGGTAGCCTGCATCTAGTGGCACAGCAAGTAGGCACTCACATTTTATTTATTCTCTGGATCTGGACATATGTAATTGTCAAAACTTACAATAAAATACTTTTTCTTTTTTCGTCCTTGCTAAATGAGTTTGAAACTCCAGCCCTGCAGATCAGTGACTAAAGAAGATGAAGTAGTAAAGCAGAGAAGATACTTGTTGTCAAATGCATTAGGTGGTTGAGAACTCTCTGTACATGGGCTGTAAGTCCCAAATCAGGTTTAATAAATCAAGTGATATTAGAAGAGGAGATCTGCAGGGCTCAGTAGACTTAAATATTGCAAGGAACCATTACTCTCATATCCATCTCAACATACAACTATGTGCTGTGTATTAAATGGTGATGGATCACTCTCCTTAGACTTGCTAAGTTTTTGAAAGACAATAGATCTGTAACTTAAAGGAAAAAAAAGTAAAAGGAGCCCAAGATTCTATTCGTCTAGAACTGCATAAAGGGTGGTATTTAGCTATTCATTTATTTACGGATTACTTCTATGTAACAAAATTTCCTTCCCCTCCACAGGTGCAATACAGAGGTACCTGGATGTACTAGAATGGTGCAGGAGTACAGTAAAGATCTCTCAGGCTTGTGTGTAAATTTCTATATTTTATTGACTTTAGTAGAGTTAGAAATAAGATCACAGTCTCCACCTGTAAAATATTTGTACAGCACTGCTGGGGAACCTGCATTAGACCTTGAATCCCTTCTACTCCAAAAACGCAGGCTGTTTCTGCATGGAGTTCCAGTGGAAACCTTGCTGGTACTCAAACTCCTTTTTCTTGTAGAATCTTCCTTCAGGTTTGTAGCAGTTCATGTGGTGGAACTGTTGATACCTAAGGAAACGCTGCATGTGTGACAAGCTGCACTGACAGGACACACCACAAGGAAACGATGCAGTCAAGACACAGAGCTACAGTTTCAGTATCCACAGTGTTTGCAACATACCAAGTTAGGAGTTTAGCACGTGCCGGTAAGAAGTTAGAGCAGTAGGGAATACATCTTTTTTTCTCAGTCTAGTACTTCATTAAAGTAAAATACGTGGCATAAATCTGTCTTGTTTTCTGTCAGCCTGTCTCCTCCACCACGGTGCAAAGCTGAAAGCAGCAGCTGACGCCTTCGATCTGGCCTTAGTGAAAGAAAACCTGCCTTGCAGAGAGCACAATTCTGAGAGTCTGTGTCTCTGCATTGCTTCTACCTCTGGTTTCTGTATGTCCTAATTCCCAGTGATGAAGGGTCAAGCAGAGTCATTAAGCTCTTTGGTTAGAAAATGACTAGAAAGAGGTAGGGGATTGCACATGCCAGAGCATGAGAGCTGGGGTCAGCCAGGCAGCAACCCAGCAGCTCAGTGCCTGCAACGTGCTGTGAGTTCCCCTTCCATGGAAGGAATTCCACAGGGTTGATGTTCCTTTCCAGCCACTGCTCTTTTCCTGGGTTTCTTGGAAAAATTCAAGTTATGAGGAACAGCTGAGAGAGCTGGGGTGTTTAGCCTGGAGAAGAGGAGGCTGAGGGGAGACCTCATTGCTCTCTACAACTACCTGAAAGAAGGTTGTGGAGAGGAGGGAGCTGGGTTCTTCTCCCAAGTGACAGGGGACAGGACAAGAGGGAATGGCCTCAAGCTCTGCCAGGGGAGATTTAGGCTAGAGATTAGGAGGAAGTTTTTTACGGAAAGGGCGATTAGGCATTGGAACAGGCTGCCCAGGGAGGTGGTTGATTCGCCTTCCCTGGAGGTGTTTAAGGCCCGAGTAGATGAGGTCCTGAGGGACATGGTTTAGTGTTTGATAGGAATGGTTGGACTCAATGATCCGATGGGTCTCTTCCAACCTGGTTATTCTATGATTCTATGAAATGCAGAAGTTGCTTAGAGCAATTGTGATGAACTGGATAATTTTGAGAATATTCATGCCTTTTTAGTTTTGCAGAGTTTTGCTCTGAACAGCCCTCTGCAGGTGTCTGTAGTTCTTCATTGATTTATCTTCTAAATGTAGATGCTCTAAATTTCAACTTGGACGCCTGTAGTGCACCAAAGCAGAGGCCACCAACACTGTTCAAAGTGCATATGTCTTCACAGCCAGATCAGTTTTTACTTTAATAGGATGCTAACAGCTCCAACCCCATTACCTACTGTATAGGTATCAAAATAACAGTACTTATCCCTGATAAAGTAAGGATTATTTCAGATCTACTTTTTTTTTTTTTAATTTCTTCCAGACTCCCATGGTAAAAGTGGCTCCTAGAGAAGCTGCTCAAAGAAGAAATGTAAAAATTCTTTTGTCGATCTACATGAAAAGTCTAGGTTGAATTTCATAAATAGAATAATTTTCCCTGGTAATTATGATCATTTTTCATTATTATCACAACCAGCATCCATTTAACTGAAGATATTATCTTTATTAACAACTTTTTCTGCCATACCCCTGCCTATACGTTACCAGCACCTGGTTTTGTGTGTCCAGGTTATGGAATGCAAGCAGAGATTGGCCAGGTGCAGAGTATATGTGAATTACCCATTCTTGGAAATGAAACATCCATAAAACCACCTAATACAAGGAAACGTTTTTGTTGTGTTCAGTCCAATCAAGTAATAGGGTTGAAAGAACTTGTCAAATGAGTCCAATTAGGCTCCTGAGGAAGGGAATGCTGCCCAATCGGACATTCATCCCAGCTCTGAAAATCAGTCCAAAGACATGCCCCACCAATGCGTATGTATGATGAACTTATTTAAAGGGAAACTAATAAGAAAAAAAGACAATCCACCTTTCTTCAAATGAAATTATTGTATTCTGATCCACTAATCTGACATTTATACATATTTATATGCTTTTGCTTAGTGAATATCTGATTAAGGAATACAGCTGCCAAGTGAATAAATTCATTGTTAATCAAATGGTACTGTAAAGACAGATCATCAAACCTATTAGAATATATTCATTCAACAGATAAATCTGCGTGCCACAGCCTGTTAGCGCAATGTATAATGCAAATCAAATTGTTCTTTAGAGCTAAACCTTGAGCTTTGCCAGAATGGAAAAGGCTTTGCATGGAGTCAGATGAGATGAAATCCTATATTTTTACCGAGGGCGTGAGAGCTCTTGGCATTATGTCTTGTATTGAAAGTAAATTTCACCCTAATTGAACACTAAAGACTGAGGAACGCTTAAGTCTGTGTACTGAAGGTTTTACTGTGGTATATAATTGCCTCCCTCTTTCGTTGGTGTATCTAATTCAGCAGTATAAATTACCAGCTTAATATTTTTTTTCTTATTGTGTGATGTACTAATACTATTATTTTGTACTACCAAGAATTAGTAACTGGCATTCACGTTCATAGATCCTTTCATCCAGGGAAAATCTAATAACAGCGTTGGTCTAAATATTACATTAAAGAGCTAAAGCATGCTGGAGATGAAAAGATAGCCTGAGGTAACTGCGAAATGGCCACAGTGTTTACAAGGATCAATCAAACAATACAGTGATTTTCATGGGCTTGGAAATGTTGGTACATTTTTGAATTCAGATTTCAAGTGCTGTTTGCAGGCTTGTATTTCATGCTGAACCATAAAAAGTATATTTGTGCTTCAGATACTAATGAAGGGCAGGTACAGGACTTCTGAAGCGCTCCGTGATGTGAAATACCTGTTCTCCAACAGTCATTGATTCTGCAGTGTAAGCACATATAACTTAAATGTGAATATTCTTCTGGTGAGGAACCTGCCTTTACTTCAGTCCCTTGACAAACCTGGCCAGTATTTTGAGGAGAAATGTTATGTGGGCACGTAGCTGAAGTGTTCAGGGAAGTTTTTAATTTAGCACAACCCTTTTTACCCTAATCATGCACAAGTCATGCAAAACTCTTTTTTTACCTTAAAATATGAAAAATTGGACAGATGACCCATTTTTTCACCTTCAGCCTATATGTACTTATTCCACTAACAACTTTTCCTCCTCAGCCTGCTTTTCACCTGATGAATATTTGCTGATAGTAGTAAATGTAATAGCCCCAATTTTGGTCAAATTCAGTTGAAATCATTCGTACTAGGTTTATTTTTACCTGTGAATTATGATTGAAAAGACCAAGAAGAAGGGAAAAGTTTTTGAGAGATTCAAGTTTGTGATTGCTTGGCCCAGAAAGTGGATGGGAAGAACAAGTCTTTCCCTGTATTGTTTTACTTCCTTCTGCAGTGAACTTAGAATCATAGAATCACCAGGTTGGAAAAGACCCACTGGATCATCCAATCCAACCATTCCTATCAACCACTAAACCGTGTCCCTCAGCGCCTCATCCACCCGTCCCTTAAACCCCTCCAGGGAAGGTGACTCAACCCCCTCCCTGGGCAGCCTCTGCCAGTGTCCAATGACTCTTTCTGTGAAAATTTTTTCCTAATGTTCAGCCTAACTTGTTGGGAAAGTTAAAAAGGCTTGGAGAAAACAGTAGTGGGCTGGACTACAGTTTCCTCCCAAGCAATTGCCAAGGGAGCTGGGCTGGTGCAAGAGAGAATCCAGAGCTGACAGTATAGCTGAAGATTGTAGTCGCTTGCTCATCGCCACAAGCAAGGTGAAGGAAAGAATCATGACTGCCCCTTGTTTACTGGTCCACTCCTGGCACAGAACAGCAGTTCCTCACTTTATTGTCCAGGAACAAATGTGAAAATACGATCTAGTGTCCTGTTAATTGTCTTTATCTTGTACTTTAACCGTATCGCCTGAAGTTTACCCATCAATTTGTCTCTGATGGCTTGCTTTTCAGAAACCTTTGGGAGCTGCTTCAGTGTCACAGTTTAGCCCCACCTGGCTAAATTTTGGCAGCTAAAACCATGCAGTTGGACTCCCAAATCCTTTGTCCCCCTCCTCCTCACAGGGAATGGGGAAAGGGAAAGGAGAGGAAAAAGACTTGCATGTTGGAAACTAAAACAATAGCTTTAGTATTCCTGTATATTTATGTAGGTGTAGACAGATGTGTATATGCACGCACAGTGCTCCTTGAGTGCTTGGAGATGCTCCTGGTGATTTCCAGCTTTGGTGGGGTCCATCAGTCTAACCCCCAGCAAACCTTATGCCCATAAACTAAGCAGCTTCCCAGTACCATTAATAGGCTAGATGAAGGCCTTAGATATTCTCTTTTATTTTCCTGGCATATGGTATATTACTCTTACCTCTAGCAGGTGTTCAGGCAGAGTTTTGATGGTCTTTATTCCAGAATTCGTACAAAAACTTTTCTTCACTGTGAGAAGTTTCAACTGAGATGCACTTTGCACTGATCAGCATTTCTCAGGTTTGAGTTGAATAACAGAAATGTTGCTGAGAAGAAGAAAAATTAATTTTGACAGGGTCCTAGACGATTTGCAAACAGTGGAGTCCACCCTTCTGTCCCAGTGGTGTCAAAAGGTCATTTTTATTTTCATTTTTGAAGTTGATAAAACAATACAGAGCAGCACTTTTTTTGGTTGACAATACAGGGTCTCGACAGTAAGAAATCTGGAAACCTCTATTCAAAAGTTTCAAATGTGTATAACCTTGGAAAAAACAAGGCTTCTCCTGAAAGCAGTGAGTGACAATGGGTACAGAGGATGAGTGGGAATTGATTTTTTAAATTTTTTCTTTTCTTTTTCGAAGGTTGCAGAGCAAGAGGGAAGAATTGGCACCAAAAATACTGATAAAATTCAGAACAAAAAGAAGCAAGAAGATTAAGCAGCAACTATAAACATGCTGTCTGAAGAATCAGGTCGTGTATATGCTTAGGTTATGCATAACTGTGTGATCTCACATCACTCCCATCTATCTCCCTTCCTGTTTGTTCTATTCCTTTGTGTCACCTGAAGTTAAATGGCAGGAAATCTGTGAAAGGAGCTGTCTGCTGCCTTGCGCTTATATATCATCCAACGCAGAGGGTTTCAAAACCAACTGGAGTTTCTGAACACTGTTGTAATACAAGTTCACCCCTTCTTTTCTGTGCACTGGAGTCAATATGCATATAGATTAGTGTTCTAGTTTTTCACTAAAGTGCAGACAATTTGAGCGGTTTCATACTTTCAGTTCAATTTTCAGATTCATTTCGTCTCAGGCAGTCCTTATCAGTGGTCCCATTGTGCTGAATCGTTACAGCTGCCCTGTTATGAGATAGGAACAGATTTCTAACGGCTCTTGCATTGCCAGGCTGAGTAGAGCGGGCACCCCGTTTCATTTTCCTGAGATCTTCATCCCCCATCAATCCCACCTGAAGGCCACCGTGCACATTTTCCCTAAGCTATCTCCCATGGAGAAGAAAGATGTGTGGAAAGGCCTATGAAACGGCGTCAGTAGCAAGTTTGAGAAAATTATTGAATCTACAGTGATGATAATCATAGCCTTAGCAAACTGACTGAAATTAATGCGCCGTCTGAACAGTTCTGTCTGCTCTGCCTTGATGTTCCTCATTTAAAATGAACCCCTCTAGACCTGAAGGCTGTTTGGAAACAGCTGATGGTGCCCATAATGAGGATTCCAATCTTCAAGTCTCCAAACTGAAATTAGACATATGTCCTGTCGCATTGACATTAATTCGAGCTGTTACAGATGTAATGGGTTTATTTTGCTGGCATTTTTAACAGAATTTCAAGGGAGATGGGCTTTGCTCTATGAGTCAAGTTGAGGAAAGGCTGTGAGCAGCCATAATTTCAGAGGTTAATTTGAAAACGCTTTTCTTGATGGAAATTTCTGAATTGCAAGGTTACTTGAAAACATGGTATTGTAATAGCTGCTACTGTGGTTGGAAAAAGCAGGCTGGACAATGCAGTGGGAATACACTAGCCTTTCATTTCCAGGTATCAGTATTCAACTCCAGTTTGACTCCAAGGAAAATGCAATAATAAAGAAAAGCAATAAAGTAAAAGTAATAGATTCGTTCTCCCCCCTATATACTACATAGATGTTTAGGGCAAAAGCCCAAGCCCAAACTGCAGTTTTCTACTAAGAATAGTTTAAAGTACTGACTAGAATAAACAGGCTGAGCGAGCTAACCCCACGTAGGGTTGGTTCAGCACCCACTTTATATGATATTTAAACTCCTGAAGTAATGAGCCTTGCCTCCTGCAGGGAGCAGGGCTGGTGGGTGAGTCAGCGGTGGCAGAAGAGGGCATGGAGGAAGGGCAGTAGCGTGCATCCCCAGGGTCATCCTGCAGGCACCTCAATAACATGACTCAAGCCACTTCAGCTTTCCCAGACCAAACAGACACAGGCTGTTTATGGAGAAAACTGCAAATGGGAAGCAAATTCAGACAGGAGCATGGCTGAGGTAAAATTCTGAGTTTGCATCGAGGTGAATTTGTGGCATTTTCTGGATTGCTGTGCTCTGGAGATGCCACTTAAACGCCCACTTAAGACACAGTGAATTAGTAATTCACTGTCTAGCATCACAGGAGTTAAAAAATACCCACAAGGCAGAGAGAGCCCTTGTCCTGATAGATTCCTTTGAGCAGAACGCAGCTCTTTCCTCTGTAAACCCCTCACTGGCTCCAGAAACGGACACTGACAGTTTGTCTGTTGCCCTACACTCTCATGGAAAGGCCCAAGCCAAAAATTGAACCAAGTCTGGTTTATTAGTTATAATTTTAATCCCCCAGACTTTCTAAGGAGGCTCTGTGGAGGAGATGACTGTCACCATTAGAAGTAACTCAATTTAGAAGAGCAGGATGTAGCAACTGGCTATTGGTTTTGATGGGTAGATGTCACTGACAGCAGATTTTTAACCCGGTGCAATTTAGCAGATGTTTGATACTTTTATTTCTTTCTGCTGACTTCATATAGTGGAACAGGAGGAGGTTTGCAGAGATTAAACAATATTCTGCCCACAAATTAAAATCAATAACTTATTTATAGGGCTGCTGATGCTTCCACAACAAAACAGGCCTGCCAAGTGGCTGTAAAAGTCCTGAATCAAATGCTGCGTGTCTCCAGTTCAGCTACAATACTGGCTCTCTATGACCACAAATACACAGAATCTCTCCAGTAATTGTATCACTTGATAATCACGGTACATAAATAAATATGATTCCTGAACCCAATAGTGGCGATGGTTGTTTTGAGATCTATATGCTGCTTGGTTGTTTCCTGCACACCTCATCAGTAAACCAAATATTGCTTATCAGGATTTTTTCAGGAATTCATTTCTTTTCATGAAAGGGGGTTGGCCAGACATTGCGGAGTGTTTTAACCTTCTGTAGATGCTCCAAAGAGCAAATCACACAGCAGTATTGGAAACATGATGGAAGATTGAAGCCCAATAATTGTTTTCTTCTTTTTTTTTTTTTTTTTTTTTTTTTCCACA
>WAAB01023420.1:15283-30510 GCA_013389865.1 Piaya cayana | reverse complement strand
AGCAATGAAGCTGGAGAAGGGGCTGGAGAACAGGCCTTATGAGGAACAGCTGAGAGAGCTGGAGGTGTTTATCCTGGAGAAGAGGAGGCTGAGGGGAGACCTCATTGCTCTCTACAGCTACCTGAAAGGAGGTTGTGGAGAGGAGGGTACTGGCCTCTTCTCCCAAGTGACAGGGGACAGGAACAGAGGAAATGGCCTCAAGCTCCACTAGGGGAGATTTAGGCTAGAGATTAGGAGTAAGTTTTTTATGGAAAGGATCATTGTGCATTGGAATAGCCTGCCCAGGGAGGTGGTTGATTTGCCGTCCCTGGGGGTGTTTAAGGCATGAGTAGACGAGGTGCTGAGGGACATGTTTTAGTGTTCGGTGGGAATGGTTGGACTCGATGATCTGATGGGTTTCTTCCAACCTGGTGATTCTGTGATTCTACGATTCTTCCAGCAGCTGCTTTTCCTCTCCTGACTGGGTGCAGGACATTTGTTAAATGCTTGGGTGCAATGGCATTTATTAAATGCTAATATCATTTTTTCACATGGTACCCAGTAATAAGAATGGATGTTTCAAACCATGGTATAAATGTGACTAAGTTGCCCACTAGAATTTAGGAACTGTGTAACCATTGACTGATACACAGTCATTTTGAGAGCAACAGTGCACAAAATCACTGGGTAGCAACAGCAGAAGGCCTGTTACATCCACGATTCTGACCTCCTGCATAACACAGGATATAGATTTCATTAACTGACTAGAAGTAAAGAAAGTTGTATTCATCTCTCTCTACATGAGAAGCTCCTGGTGGTAGGACATAGGCAGCTGGGACACAATGCAGGCAGGACATCAGGGCTGATGCCTTTCGCTTTTAGACCACATTCAGGTGGTTTGACTCTGAGTTAAGTCCCTCGGTTCCTTTCTTTTGTACATCTTTCTGGTCACTGTTCTTCTTCCTTGAGGTCTTTTGGGCCAAAGTGATCTTTGTTGGGTAACTGGCACCTCTTGGAGTCTTCACTACAAGTTTGAGTACACAGCATTTTCACATGGAGTGCCATTATGTGAAGACAAGTCATTACGCGAGGTTTGTTTTGAACAGTTTTATCTCTCAGAATTGTCACATGAACATCTTGTAAAGATGAGCTGTGCTTTCAGTGTTTAAAATAAGAATCATGTATCTAGGTGATGTTTTTGGTGGGCTTGATGAGATTTTTATACCTGGAACTGCATGAAGCATGTATTTCTCAAAGGTATTTAGGCTGAAGAACCAGTAAGTGCTTGAGCATGCAGACCTTGTTGAGATATAAAGGGCCCAGATTTTAGACTCTTTCTATCTCTCTCAGGCTGGGACTGCTGTATCCAGAACTTTCTGTGAGTTGTAGCTGAAGCAGATACATATTCATGTTCTTGTGCATCGGGGTTTTGTCTTTCATTCTCTTTGCCTGTGAACATGTCATCTTTAGGTTTACATATCTGCTCTGAGACTGGTAAAATAGGGTGACTTTCCTATCCTGATTTCTTCACAGTCTACTCAGAGTCTTACAGTGCTCTGCTCTTTCCTCTCCTTCCCTCTCTGTTATTGCACTGGGCATCCTCAGTGCCTGATTCGTTAGCAGCAGCTTTCAGGAGCAGAGCAGCGATGGAGAAATCTCCCTATTCCTGCTAGGAAATATCAAACGAACGGGAATGGGAGGAGGGATGAAAATAGATCCAACACAAATTGTCATTTTGCAAAACGACTTTTTACCAGAGCACTCCTCTGAATACATAGTGACACTGTACAGATGATTCTTGGCACGTTAAATAACAGTTTCCCCTATATTTATTGCTCTTGAGTTGTGCCTGACAGTTTTATTGCACGCAGACTGGCACATTATGAAAAGAAAAGTAAATAGGCCCGTGAAATCATGGCCGCAGTATTCCTGTTTAAGGGGAAAACAACTCTTTAGTTTTACCACATGCTTGAAAAGAGAAGACAGTTCTCCCTTAGTGTTTTGTGGCAGTTCCCATTCCCACCTCACCCTTCCACCTTTAACAGTCTGGAGTTGTTTTCCTTGTATGATTAGGGAGTAGCAGCTGATCTGATTTGAATCAACAGCATTGTATCATCGCAAAAGCTGCCTCAATTGATAGACAAGAAAGGCAACAGTCTGTTTATTTATAAAAGATATAAAATGGCCTGTTTGTGCCATGCACACTGAAAAGTACATTAACTTCGGCTTTTTTATAATTCTTTGGGAGTAGATATATTGCTGAGGCACTTGAACTCTATTATGATGTCAAGCTTCTGATATTTTCTATTATCCTTGGGATGAAAGCAAAAGAAATCTCATATATGGCCTCATGAAAGAGAATCTCTGCTTTGAAATTGTTGTGCCCATAGCCCTTAGTGCGCCATCAAACCTATACAAATGAGAAGAACCATTATCAAAGTTAGTACAGTATTTATTTAAGCTAACCTACCTCTTTGCTAAATAATTGCAATGACGGTGTGCAGCAGCAGTGCTGAAAATGTGTTTTACTGACTTATTTCTTCCCTCCCAAATCCTGCAAGAAGCGGCACAGCTATCTTCTTCTATCAGCCGAGATTTGGATTTAATGACTTGCCCTCTTTCCTCCCAGCCTTTTCTGTCTGGTCAGTTCAGAGCAGAGGCAACGATTTTTTTTTCTATCTGTATCTCCCTATTTTTGCCCTCAATTGCTCACTATCATCTCCAGCTGTGAACATCATCTGGTCAGTATCCGCTGGTACAGCTCTGAGTGCAGCAGCATCCCAATGGTGGTTGCATATAAGAATATTAACAAGTCCAAGGAGGTAAAATCCCACAAAGCCAGGAGTTTTTCACTGATTTAACTGAGACATAGAGATTTAACTAGTTGGGTTTAAAGCTTTGCTTACTAGATCCATCCCTTCCAGCAAAACAGTTGAAATTGCCTGCAGGATCTCCCACAGGATGAGAGCTGAATTATTTGCAAGACAAGACATAGATGTAATGTATGCAGGGACCTGCTGCCTGTTCACAACCAGATTCATTTACCATCTGAATTATTGTTAATACTTTGAAATGTTTCTTTTATTTTTGCAGCTGAAAAGGTGAGTCTTCCTCACTGCCTAACCCATCACACAGATGTTTCAGTGTCCTTGCACCCTATGTTGATAAGTGGTTTTGTGAGCTGGAGAACGAAGGCAGCCTGGCCTCCTCTCAGCTTTGATGGTTCAGACAGGGCAGGCTCAGGCTCTTCTGATGTGGATTCCCTGGTGTCTGATTGGAACTGAACTCAGGATTCTTCAGCTTCATTGGAGCTGCTGGCAGGATGCATTTACTAAACCTGACTCCTTCTTTTAATGAATGTTTTAGTAACTATCTTGAGAACTTGTCACATTAGGAAGAAATGGTCAAAGGTCTTGAAAGATTGAGTGTAGGCGAAAGGGAGGACTCCTGCTGGACAAGCAGCTCACAGGAGCTTGTTTGCTTAGCTTAAGAAACTCTACTGAAAAGAAGTTTTTCTCTCCTTTCCACTCCCATTGTTGTTCTACCTATGTTATAGCTATAATGGTCTCCAGAGCTAAAACGAGGGGCAAGAAATGCATCTTTGAAAGATAATTTCTCCAGCCGCGGTAGGGCCATGGGTCAATGCTGTTCTCTGCTGACCTCACATCCCAGATTTGATTGCTGCTCAGGTCACTATTAAAAAGAAGTTTATTTGTCTCTCACAGGATACTTACTCATAACAGCGAATGTGCCAGCATAATTGTAGCAGGCTGTGCTGGAAAAGGGTCTGCAGGGCTTTGCTGGCTGCCGTGTGTCTCGGATTGGCAACAGAGGGCAGCGGCTGAGATATATGTGCTGGAAGATTACATTTTGTTGGGAAAGGCTGTGCCTGGCCTGGCTGGGGCTGTTGGTCTCATTTTCATCGATACCAAATTTATTGTGACATTACAGTGAGTATTTTTCTCTTGTCTGAGAAGGAGGAGAACAAGCCAAACAACAGCACTCAGCTAAACAGGCTCTTTCCATTCAGCTGTGTAAAAAGTACCCTGCCATACTTGTAAATATGAGAGAGAAAATGGTGTCATCAGCCTATAATAAAGTATTCGAGCCTCAGATTGCCATCTGTCAATGATATTTTAGCTTATTTTCTTTCAGGAAAGAAAGTGAGCTTATTTTCTTTAATCTCCTGAGAAATTACTGCAGTTATTTACAGCATTGGATTTTCTTGAAAAAGATTGTGCCGCAGCCAAGGGGATTATTTGACCAAATAGGATTTTTTGCCTTTGTTTCACTGCATTAGCTTGTTTTAAAGCAGCAAAGAAAACCTTAGCTGGTGTTTTGTGGAGGCTGCTACAATTTTCTTTACTTGACGTTTCTTCTTTCTCTGCAAAAAAACCCATGATATGACATTAACAACTACACACTCATTAGAAGTTATGAAACCCAGACTACCTAGGACTGATTTATAAAGAGTCAATTTTTACACCAGTACTTTCATGCTTATATTTGCTCTTCATTTTGAGCCTCAGCTCATTGAATATGCTCTATCATTTAGATGCTATCCAGCTAGAAACTTTTGAGTGAAGGCAGGGCTTTGCAATCACCTCAAAGAACTGAGACTCCCAATAAAACACCTGATAAAACAGAGCAGGCAGCATTCAATCGGCACTGGTTCCAGTCCTCATCTTGGTGCAGATGTACAGGAGCAGGAATAGAGAAAGAAAAAGTAGTTATGGTGCAGGAAAGTAAGCCTATTTTCCCTCTGACAGTCAGAGATGTCTCACCAAGCGGTGAGTGGTGTGCGAGTAAATAAAACAACACGGCACAGGCATATTCCCTTTCATCATTTCTAAGTCCTCCTTGAGGAGTGCGCTCCTCACACTAGATATGTAACCTGTATTTAGTGAGCTGAGGCAAGATCAGGAATTCAGGATTTTAATTACACTCAAGGGGCTCTGGCAAGATCAGATCCCATTCCCTGACAGAAGCAGGCAGGGAATACACCTGGAGGCAGCAGCGTGTAGCTACTGATGTGCAGATTTGAAAACCGGGAAGCATTTCCCAATAGAATTACTCTTCCCTAAATATTGTGCCTTCCATTTACTAAAGCTGCTGATGTCGGAAAAAGCCTAAAGAATCAGCTCCAAAACCCATTATTCTTTTCACTACCAGCTAATGAATTTTCCCTCTGCCCTCCTACATTAGTTTTCTTTTAGCAGGAGACTTCTTCTCTCATATTACTTTCAGCTATCTCTGGCGCTGGAGCTTTGATATCTAGTTAGTACAATCTGTAAATAAGACTCTGCAGACATTGCTCAAGGGCAGATTTTGACCCTGAGCACTCCGGCAGTTTCTTCCTTAGAAAATATATCTACAAAGGGATGTTTAAAGGCAGGGGCTGACACCGCAGGCTGGCGTTTCTGCAAAGAGTTAATGTGAGAAGCGGGAAGCGGAATGTGATGGTGGCCGAGCTTATCCCTGTCACACACAGTTGTTTTGGCATAAAAATACTCTGTTATGACAAAGCGTTGCCAACTCTGACAGTTTTAATATGGTTCACACGTTATATTTCCTTGGTATTTTTTCCTTAAGTCCTGTTCCCTGGAGTGGTGCCAGTGTGAGAAATTCAGCTTTCCCCCAAAGAACTAAGTTTCTACTTCATGATTAAGAACAAGGGCTTGAAAATATGATTTAAATGCATTTTAAAGATTTGGAAAAGCAGAAGATAACTAACTCAACAAGTATTATTTTTCTGAAAGATACCACCTCATGTTTCTGTGAGGGCTGACTCATGACTTTTAAATGCTAGTGGTTGGCAGCACTGTTGTTATAATTTATGACTAAGTTTGTTGGGATTTTTTGTTGTTAACATTTGTATCTATTTCTACATATTTATATGCATTCTGAACTAAATGTGTCTAACTCACATGATTGTACTGCAGGTACTGGTATCTATTATAAAGATCCATACCGTTAAGTATATAGGTACAGTGGTCTGAAGGGTGGGGAGAAGCAGTAGGCAAGAGCTACAGTTTAAATCTGCATGTGGTACCTCTGTAGATGTGTAAAAAAGGTTGGGAACTTAGACCCAGAAAACATATTCTTCCTCCCCACATCAAGCTTATCTATTTCAAGCTTGCTCAGGAGGAATCGTGGGCCTTCTTGATACTAATTTAAAGATTGCTTTACTGCATTTGAAGACAGAGATGTTGCTCACGCAGAACAGATGACATTTCTGGTGGTACTTCAAGGGTTTATGAGAAGCTCTGGAGAAAGCAGATAGAGATCCTTACGCCCAACCCCTGCCTCCAGGACTGGGTCTGTTTACACCTCTTTTTTTAATGAGTTAACCTTTTACGGGTTAACAGGTTAACCTTTTACAGCTGATCTAGTTAAAACACCTGCTGATGTGCGGTCCAGCTGCACAGGAATGAAGATCATGCTCTGCTCTCACCGTGTATGCATCAACATGAATTCTCTCTGCCACAGTGCTATATCTCAACTTGTGAACTGGTAAATGCACTGCTTATGGGGCTCAAAGAACCTTAACTCGATCCATTCTGGACCAGCCATTTCAGAGTGATAGAATCATAGAATCATCAGGTTGGAAAAGACCCACTGGATCATCGAGTCCAACCATTCCTATCGATCACTAAACCATGTCCCTCAGCACCTCATCCACTCATCCCTTAATCACCTCCAGGGAAGGTGACTCAACCACAGGCTTAGCCAGATCTCCCTGCTTGAGGGCTGGTTGAGTTGTCAGACTCCACTCCCAGTGCCTCCCTGGCAAAAGGACACCTGCAGGAGGGTGTTGCAGAAGATAAGTAGTCATCCTTTTCTTTTTAAGTCTCCTCCTTTCTTCAGCTCCAGCAATCTCCCTCCTCTTCATTAAAAAGAACCCAAACCTGTCTCATAGACATATGTATTTATTTAAGCTACTGCAAAGCTGAACATTTTACTATGTATTTCAGAAAACTGCAGCATACTGATCAGTATTTTCTCTGTAGGTTCTCTTCCATGTCGAAAAATGATTTCACGCATACAGGAATCTCTTGCTCAGTACAAAACTTAGCAAGTGTTTTTATTTAGAATCATAGAATCAGTGAAGTTGGAAAAGACCTCTAGGATCATCCAGTCCAACTGTCAGCCCAATGCCACCGTGCCTGCTAAACCACGTCCTGAAGTGACCTGACTACATGCTTTTTTGAACCCCTCTGGGGATGGTGAATCCACCACTGCCCTGGGCAGCCAGTTCTAATGTTCAGTCCCTCTTTCAGTAAAGAAGTTTTTCCCAATATCCAACTGAAACCTCCCCTGGCAGAGTTTGAGGCCATTTCCTCTCATCCTATCCCTTCTTACTTGAGAGATGAAACCAGCATCCACTTCACTACAGTTCCCTTTCAGTGAACTCTTGGCATTGCAGCAATTAGATAAACCTATTCAGGAATCACATGAGAATTTATAGAAATAATAACAAGAAACCAATAATCTTAACCCTCAATATGATGAACAATCACTGCAAAGCAGCACTCACTTCACTGAGAACTTTTTGTGCCTGTCCACAGAGAGAATAAAATGGATCTGTAGGTTCAGAAAGATCCCTGCTGCAGTTCTGGCACTGCAGAGCAGAGTTGTCTGCTCATTTGGTCCAGGACATTTACCTCTGCCTGTCCCAGCAGTCCCAGTGTCAGGTGGGACCAGGCTGAAGAACAGCCTTGAGCATGTCTTGCTGAGCTACCCTTAGCTTTTGCAGCTAACCACTTGTTTTATTTTCTAATCACAGAGTTCCTGGCTTCCAGTATTCCCCTATCAGTTTTCCCTGGTTTCTAATTTTCCCCGCACATCAGCACTGCTTTCTGAAGCCTGGACATGAATGTTTTCCTGGCTTCCAGGTCTCCTAAAAGTCTCAGCTACCAACACACCACTGCGATCCATCAGCTCAACACATGCTCCTTGAACCAGTAAATGGTGCAGCTAGTCTACTGCTAATAAACACTCAGCAAGAGCTGAGAGGTTGTTCGAATGCCCTCAGAAATAAATTTGATTTACAGTTCTCAGAGCCTCTGAAGGATTGCATCTTAAAATTAAGAAGGGAAAACTTATTTTTAACAACTTGGAGGATGAATAGAAACCAGTAACTACTCGCTTTTCTTGCTTAACTCACACTTTTGCTCCTCTTTCTCTAAACATAGATTTGATACTGCATTATTTCAGCCTAGAACATTCCTGAAGGTTGACTAGCCTGAAAATCTAGTTTAAGTTTTTAGACTGAAAAGTATTTGAACTGATTTCATCCTACTCACTTTTCACTGATGCTCTTCCTTTTTTTTGGAAAAACTCTACCAATCTAATCCGTCTGTATGTGTGTTTTTGGACCAATATAGATTTTTTTCAATTAATTCCTTTCTCCAAATGAATTTAATTCAACTTTCATTATGGGCATTTGAATTTTTTTCAAGGATATATCTTTATATAAACATCTAGATGAAAAAATCTTATATATTTTCGGTCCTCAAAAGTAAACCAGAGACCAACAAAACAGTCAAGATCAAGGCAGTACCTCACTCTGTGGAAGCACAGCCTCTGCTCTTTAAAAATTTATAAAGTTACAGAACCCATGACTGAGTGAAGACAAATTCCTGCCAGTCAAGGTACCCACTCCAGCACACAGCTAGACCCCTCCCATCAACTGAAAGCACATGAAGGAAATCATGAAGAGATTCACCCAGGTAACACGTTATCCTCAAAGGGGGAGCAAAAGGCATCCTCCTAACATGCTCCTGGTGACTGTCGTTTTGAAGAGAGCATTTTTCTGTCTGTTCAAGGAGTTTCAATCATCTCTGAACTTCAGCTCCCAGTGCTCGGTGAGGCTCTCTTGCTTGCCTTTGTGCAAGTCTCCACAAGACTTTGTGGAGAAGATAGCACTTATGAAATTTGTGTGGGTGTAGCTCAGCAGCCCCTTGTCCCTCTGTCAGCCTTCACCATCTGCCTTTCTGCCTCACCCATGGGCATTCTGCTGGCATGCAGCACATGTTGAGGGGTGAGCAAAACCCCCCTTCCTTGGGATCAAATGTCCAGGAAAAAGGTTTGTGAGCCAGGCCTGCAAACTAGAATTCAGCACATCTACTGAAGGCTTTTTTTTCTCCTTTCGGTAATTACAAACCTGGCTTCCTTTTCTACAGTTCTGACAGCAGCACCTTTTCCAAATCATGCTGCACTAGCATGGGCAAGGGTGCATGATGGTTTAGCAGGATTTGGAGCATGGCAGAGAAGTACGTTATCTTGTTTTTTAATTCAGAAGACCAGTGTGTGGACACAGAACACCAAAAGGTGTGTCCTAACACCTTGAACTCATATTTTGCAACAGTAAAGGAGCTTAAAAATCAAAGCACAGGCTACATAACAAAAGTACATAGAATCATAGAATGGTTTGAATTGGAAGGGACCTTAAAGCCCATCCAGTTCCACCCCTGCCATGGGCAGGGACACCTTCCACTTGATCCGTTTGCTCAAACCCCATCCAACTTGGCCATGAACACCTCCAGCGATGGGGCAGCCACCGCTGCTCTGGGCAACCTGGGCCAGGTCCTCCTCTCCCTCATAGGAAAATATTTCTTTGTCATATCTTCCTAACATCTAATATTAGGTATCTAATATTAGGTATCTAATATTAGATATTATTATTATTAGAGATCTACTAGTAGGTATTAGAAGTCTAATATCTAATACTTGCACTTTAATTGTTTTGTGGACATTGGCTTTTAAGAAATATTAACATTTTGAAGAGTCTCTTGGTTTGTTGGTCTCTTGCTGTTGGTTATATAAAAGCATTAAAAAAAAAGCCTCAGGCCCTTTGTATGGTAGAATCCCTAATACACATGTGAATGCTGAAGGTAAGTAACTGTGTCCAACTCCACTGGGAGACATTCATTGCTGCAACAAAGGTTTTCCATCATACCACTGTAATTTGATAATTTCAATGCTGCTGTTAAGGGAGCCTACAGAAAAAAGCTTAGAAAATTATCAGCTAATAGCTCCTGAAGGCCTGCAGCTGATATTAAACTCGAACTTTTATGGAACCTTATTTTCTTCTACAAAGTGGTAAAAAGCACGTGGCATCTGCACTAAATGAGAAAACATTTTCTCGGTTTGCCTGGAAAGTGGGTTATCCACTTCTTCAAGACTTGCCCTGCCAGCCTTTGGCTAGCACCCAGCAGTATTCGGCCAATCCTGTTAGCAGAGCTACCCCCGTGCAATGCCTGCTGGGAGAAGAGGGGTGACACTTGCACTTGGCTTATTAACTACATGGATACAACCATATCCCACTCAGTGTTGATTGCAGGGCAGCTGAGCACAAAAGCTTCTGGGGAAAATGTGACAGCTACCTGCTCTGTGAGCAAGAGTTAAAGCTGATAATAGCGGACCCACAATGGCCAATAAATTATTGCAAAGTAGGACCTTGATTCAAAGCCTGTGGATATGAATGGGAGGCTTGTCATTTATTATAGTAGGCTCAAGTGCAGAAGATATAATAATTAACATTTTAATAAAGAAACCATAATTTTACAAGTCTGAGGAAATAAAGAACATCAGGAAAAAATCAAGAAGTAGAAGCCTCATAGTATAGAACCTGCACATTATTATACTTGGTTAATGCATTGAGTAGACGGCATTTTTAGAAACAAGGCAAGATATTTTGTTCACTATCTTGTTGGATACACTTGATAATGAGACAAAGAAAGAACTTAAATTCTTGCTGTCTGGTAGACAAACTAGAAAATAATGCTGTCTCCCTACTTTAAAAAGTCCCTGAGCTTCTCGACAAAGGTTTCTGAGAGCGTACTGAGTATTTTGACTGACCTTTTCTTTTAATATATCTGTGGAATATCGGAAGTTGCCTTCATAAATCCATCACACCTCAAAATCGATTATTTCAGAGCCATTGTCTGTCAGCTGGCATTTGTGCGCTACTTTTGTGACTTGCGTGATGAGAATAAATCACACGCCGCACCATATTTTAATCACTCACATTTTATAGAAGAGCTCTTAGCAAACTCAGTGAAGCGCGGTGAATAGCCTTTTAGCTACCTATTAATGCCTAAATTCTCTACCTTGGGTAAAGTTTCTTCAGTCTGCAGGGAAGTGCTTGAGCAAGAGAATTTGAATGGCAAATAAGCTAACAGGGGCCAGCTGCTTGCAGCACCTGCACTGCACCTTGTCTTGACCATCACCAATGGACTCCCAGGTCCTGGCAATGGGGAGTAATTCTGAGAGTGCAGCTCTGCAGTCTGCTCCCAGGAGGAAAGGCTTCACAAGAAGACTGCACTATGGGGAGTCCGGTGGCTGTAATCAAGCCTGGTTTTTTAAGAATGATAATACTTTTGCTCACTCCATTCAGAAAGCAATTTAAAAAGTACCGTCAGGAAAATCTCCTAATGGCTTGAAGCCTATCAGGAAAATATCTGAGGATGGAAGACACCCTGCCTCTCAGGCTCCAGAGAAAGGAGGAGGGGAAAAGACTTCCCAGGCTTGTCATTTTTTTGGAAGATTTGTCTGTGTAAAACCAGACAAGTGTGAGGGAGAGTTAAGCTTTGTAGGCAAAGATAATGTCTTCTGTTATCTATTTATATACCAGTTAATGTAGTTGTAGAAAATGTACCAGGTAAGGTATTGCATATGGAGACTTTCAGGATGAGGCACTGTTCCAGGGTGCACCTGGGAGAATGCTCTCTCAAGGTGTCATCATCTAAGGTCTCAAGGTCATCATCAAGGTCTCATCATCTAACAGGTGTTTTGGATGAGTTCTGTCAGTGTTAAAAACCTTAGTTTCACTGAAGTCACTTGCCAAAAGTCTTGTTGAAGCAGTCTCATGGTACATGCTTCTTGTGGACTGCAATTAATCTGCTGATTGATTCTAGTTGAATCATAAAATAGTTTGAGTTGGAAGGGACCTTCAAGTTCATCCAGTTCCTACCTCCTGTCATGGGCAGGGTCACATCCCACTAGATCAGGCTGCCCAAGGCGCCATCCACCTTGAACACCTTCAGGGATGGGGCAGCCACAACTGCTCTGGGCAACCTGAGCCAGGGCCTCACCACTGTCATAGTGAAGAAATAGTAGTTAGAGTAGAGAAGCTAAGAAACTTTCCATTGTGGTTATAAAACCACGGGAATGTACTGAAGAAAATCTGCTCATACTTTTTCTAGGTTTTCACCTAGACCACTGTGAAAAAAACCCATCATCTAGTTTTCTTGCTCAGGTTGTTTAATGAAGGGATTAGGTCAGGTGACTCCATTTGGAAGGTGCTGTATGAGAACCAGCTGTGCAGGGCTGCAGGAGGCTGACTGCAGAGCCCACAGGAGAAGAAGGGAGAAGAGAGGTGATCAAATCCAGGTATGAAGGGGTAGAATAATGGAGGAATGTTTAAACCTTCTTAAATTTCTGTTTTGTCTTTGGGTTCTTTGTGGTTTTGCTGTTGTAGAAGAGCTAATTAGTCAAGCTTATATTCTGCCAAAACATGACTCTCTCAGCTCAAAAGCTGTTTCAGTCTTTTGTGGTGGCCTGCAGTAGGGAGAGGTCTAGGCAAATTTGCCTCAAAGCCCTGTGATTTGTGATCTTGTGTAGCCTACCCTACCTTTGATGCAGGCTTGTGGGCTAGTACTCACTGCTATTTGTACTTACATGTATTTAATTTTAGCAAAAAGAAAGAATGCTGGAAGGAAATTAGGTTTAAGTCTAGCTTATTCCAGGTCCGCTTGGTTAATTAAAGAGAAAATGTAGCCTGCAGCAAAGTCCAGTAGGGTCCAAATCATAGAGAACATGTAGAGATAAAAATATATTTAAAAATAACATTCTTTTGATCATCACAGGGTTCCCGTTCTTAAAGTCAAATCCCTCTCTGGCCAACACCATTAACAAATCTTGCTAACTTCTGTGCAAGCCCGGTTGTTTGAAGCCTGCTGTGATAGGGACTTTTTCTTTTACTGCCTTGTTTTGTGGTGCTGTGAGATGGGTGGTGGTGTGGGGGAAGGTGCATCTTGGTTTTCCTCATGAAGAGGAAAGTTCCCTTGGAGAAGGGGAGGTCACACTGTGTGTAGGGAGATGAGTAGATAAAGTTCCAGCCTGGAGAGACCCCAGGCAAAGGGCTAGATTGGCCTAAGGGACATGGACAACCTGGGTATCTGATGCAATGAAGCTCATAAAAGGTTCTCCTAAGAGATGCAGGGTCTGTGCAGAGTTGGCAACAACACAAACTTGTTAAGAGTGAGCCTGACAAGACAATGTGGGTATGGATATAGTGGCAGGGAGCAGGGTTTTTTTTCCTTAAAAAAAAATCAAAACCAAAACAAAGCCACCTGCTTCTACTGTGCTCGTTCCCTTTGTTTCTGTTTAATGCTTGTTCAAACAAAAAGTGGATTTTAAACTTCAGTGCTCTTGGGAAGTCTAGACGCCTACCCAACAGCTGCGGCTCACCCTGAATCCTACTGTGTCTGTCTGGTTGGGAAGGTGATCCTGTTCCTTATTTGCCATGACAAAATAGAGAACTAGTAAAAAATGATACAGAAATGTAGAAGTTATCCTGTGAACCAACGCTCTGACTTGAGGGATTTCATCCTGCTTCTAAGAGGTGTTTTTTTTTTTCTTTCTGATGATATCTCTAGTAATGAGAATGCAAGTTATTCAAAGGGGTTTATAAATGTTGACAGTGAATTATTATTGGTCTATTGGGTGTTTAAATTGCAAATGTTATACTCAAAAGCATGCTTTACAAGGCAAGCTCTTCTTGAAAGATTTATGGCTACAGTCACATAGGGGATAGTAAATTTAGCATTGAATAAGAAGCTGTATCAGTCATTGCTTTCCTTACATGATTGCTGTTTGCATTTGTTGTGGGAGCTGTTGCTTGTTCTTCAGTCTTCAGCAAATGTATTCGAGTGCATGACACTCGTAGGAAAAGTCTTTAATGGAAACTGTAGAAGTCATCACCTAACACACAAGGACTGGAGAAATGTGGCTGCCTGAAGGGGGTGAAGTCAGACGTGAGTTCCAGCCCTTAGAAACTGTGCCCTTTACATATGTCTCCGGACGACCTTATGGTAGCAAACCTAAAAGACTCTTAAGTAATAGAAGTAATAAGTAACATAAGGTCCATTATCAGCTTTATGGCAGGCACTTTGTTTTTTGTTGTGGACTGGATGTGCTTTTGGGGCACTTTCTTCAAAAGTAGACTGGATTTAAAAATAACTTCACACCTGAAAGTTGCTTGCTCATTTTAGTTCTTTTCTTGATAGCGTGATGGCAGTGGCTGATCAGCTACAAAGGAGACATCCCTCTCCCCTCTAAACAACTTACTGAGCTAAGCACCGCTGCATGAATAGTGACTTTAAAATCCCATCTGCTTTGAGCTGTTAAGTAGATACTTGTCTCTAGTGTTCCCATATTCCTGCATACCAACAGTAATCAAAGTTGCCTTTCTATTTGTTTTGTTTTGTGCATCAGCCTGGAAGAGTTTTGGAATGTAATTTACAGCACGGCTCCTGTGCGGGGCTCCGTTCTGAAATAATTAGGAGATTATTTTGGTCAATATGACTGAACTGTGATTTAATGCTTTTCAATGGCTAGTTGCATTAGTGACTCTTTAAGGATTAGAAGCTTAATGAAATGCACACATCAGGGCAGCGATTTAATCTTTTTCTCATAAAAATCTTCACAACAAGATAATAAACCATAGGAGTAAAAATCATTTTGACAAACCTGTCTAGCTTTCAGGCTGTGTGAAGGCTGAGATAATTACCTGTGGGCCACTTCTGTTATGCTAGGGATTGTTGAAGGGGCAACTTTCAGTAAGGGTGTAAAGTTCCTGTATAGATAATTGCAGTTTTAAGACTAGGAATGACGAGCAAGAGATCTCCCTTCTTTTATACCAAGAGATGTATCCTCAAACACATTGTAGCATGTGTTTTGCTAGCAAGTCACATCAAGTTTTCCAGCGTTTATTTTGTAAAATCATAGAATCACCAGGTTGGAAGAGACCCACCGGATCATTGAGTCCAACCATTCCCACCAATGTCTAAACCATGCCCCTCAGTACCTCATCCACCCGCACCTTAAACACCTCCAGGTGAGGTGAGTCAACCACCATCCTGGGCAGACCTTTCTATTGCCTAATGACTCTTTCTGTGAAGAAATTCTTCCTTATATCAAGCATGAACCTCCCCTGGTGGAGCTTGAGGCCATTCCCTCTT
>WAAB01023420.1:0-14481 GCA_013389865.1 Piaya cayana | reverse complement strand
GAAAGGGATTTGGCAAGCACATCTACCAGTTCCCTCAAAACTCTTGGGTGGACTCCATCTGGCCCCATAGACTTGTGGACGTCTAACCGGGCAAGCAAGTCTCTAACCACCTCCTCTTGGACTGTGGGAGCCTCATTCTGCTCCTCCAACCCCTGGGGTTGTGCGCAGAGGGAACAACTTTCCTTACTATTAAAGATTGAAGCAAAGTAGGCATTGAGTACTTCAGCCTTGTCTTTATCCCCTGTTACTGTTGTTCCCACTGCATCTAGTAGGGACTGGAGATTCTCCCTAGTCTTCCTCTTACTGTTGATATATTTGTAGAAAGATTTGCTCTTGTCAATGAACTAAGTTCCAACCTATTTTAAATTTTAATGGGACTTTTAAGTGTTAGTGACTTGAATGTCCTGGTAACATTTTTGTCATTTGAAACAGTATTGTCTTGTTCCTATCAGTCAAACAAAATCTCTCTCTGGGTTACTGAGCTAAACTTCCCCAGGGCTGATAGAAAGGCAAAGGCTTAATTTGATAGCTCTCTGATGGCTTGTGTGAAACCAGCCTGGTGCCTCAGACCAGTTTGCAGATCTTGAGTCCTGTGTATGTGTTCTCTTCTACTTCATGCCTATACTGGGAGCCCTTTTTCTGTCTCTTCCCATTAACCAAGGAACACAGGTAGCAGATGGAGGATATCCCTCTTGTAATCGTTCTGTGCAACCTGCTGAATGCTGCTGGAGAAGGGATTTATGCTATGAAAATAGAAAAGAAAAAATACGTTTAGGATTACTTGCTTATAACTTGCAAAAAAATTTCTAAACTCAAGCTAGACATCTAGTACTGATGAATTGCAAGATATATTGTCCCACTCTCTTTCCTTCCCTCTCAGCCTTCCCTTTAATCAGTGCAGATGGAGTTAGATGATATCAGACTTGGCCTCCCATCTCCATAGAAAAAGATGCTGCAGCCCAAGTCTGTCCCTCAGATAAGACAAGGAAGAGATGTGCTTGCTCCTGGGCTTGGAAGCATAGATGTGCAGAGATGTGCTTGCTCCTGGTCTTGGAAGCACAGAAGAAAAATATATTCAAAGATAAAGGCAAATGCTACATTGTGAACAGTGTACTGGAACTTAAACGTAATAAATTTTCAATTTTTAAAAAAAAGTTAAAAATAGATGAAATAGAAAACCAAGGTGCTGGAATTTGTTATTCATTAAACCTTATCCTGGGCTTTGTAATTCCTTCCTTTGAGAACTTTCTGTAGGCACAACTGAACTGCTTATTAAATGGTTATAAAATGGAAATTACACCTTAAATGGTGTGGTTTTGCCAGAAACAACACAGACCAACAGTTTAGAGCGAGCATAGCAAGTATTTATATTTTAATATCTCCCGGCAGTCTTTTGTTTTCTCTCTCTCTCTTTTCTTTTTCCTTTTCTTTTGTGGCTCTACAACACTGGGAAACCTGGGGATGGAAGGAAAGGGGAACAGCATCTCTTACTGTTAGATTTCTATAACTGTTTGTGGAGGAGTAGAACCTGTATAGTGGAAATCTCGTTTGTCGTTGGCACTACTTCTAAAATTGGACTTCTAAGACAGATGTGAGGAGGATGAATAAGACTCCAGGGAGGCTGAAATGTATTTTCTCTGGGATAATGGCAAGGTTTCCTGGAGAACACTCTCCTGCTTCTGTAGACTGGATGCCCTTAAGCTGCAATCCTGACACCTCTCTCCGTATTTCTGTCTTCCTGGTAATCAAAGCTGAAAGGATTCTCAGAATTACTACATTTAAATGAACTGCTTTCTGGTACTGTCATTCAGTGATGATTTTTTTTCGACAGTAATTTTGAGGTTGAAGTCTATTCTGAACTTGAGTGTAATACAGAACAAGAAAATAATCTACTGGTTATCCAAGTAAACTCTTGTTCATTTCTTGAGCGCTTTGAATTTATGATACTGTGGATAAAACCAAGATAGGCAGTTTTTCAAAACTCGTATAGAAAAGACAAAATATCTTGCAGTTATCAGTTGAAAAGCAGACAGGATAGGAATGGATGCCTTTTATCAGGTATCTATACCAAAGCAAAATAACTCTGGGGCTTGGTTTAGTTTTGATTCTGCTACCATATAAAGTTAATGCCACTGTATACTTTATTGTTTTTTTTCACTAATGAATTAATAGAATACTAATGTTGTTACTTCGGTCTGTAATTGTGCTCCATTTGTAATCGACTTAGTCTGACAAGTTGTACTACTGCTACCTTTTTTTTTTTTTTTTCTTGCTGTTGAGGTGATGTGACACTTGAAATGCCTCTCTTCATCTTTAGGGTACTGACAGCAACTCTGCATGCTTTGCTAACTAGATTGCTAGCTACACGCTACCCCTTCCTGTATGTTTGCTCACTGGAAGTCTTTCTGGTTTGATGTACGCAATAAAGCAGCTAATTCCAAGCAGTATGTTGAGGGCAAACTCCTGATTTGGATGGGAATCGAAAGGTTGCATGGACAAGATAAACAGGGTAGTTAAGTGATGCCATATGTCCTGGAGAGGCTAGGGAGAAGAAGAAAGGGGAACATGATCTTGTTCACCTTCATAAAACAAAGCTTTGAGCATAACAAACAGCCGAGCGAACCTGCTGGTAATAAGGAAAATACAGGAAAACCAGGAGCTTAAGGTATCCATGGTGGAATGGGTAGCAGCAGGCGGAGGCGGGTAGCCTCATTCTCAGGTTTCTGAAGAAGGAAATAATGATAAACAGAAATCAATTTTTTCTCAGTATGTCTGGCAATAAAAGCTCTTCCCTCTTCAGAAGTCTAGCAGCCCCAGAAATCGGGAGATGAAAGTACAGACCTGTGAAGGATCTTGAGAGTAGTACCTGCCGCAGACAGGCTGTGCTGTAAATCGTTTCAAGTGTGGTAACAGGTGCAGAGGTGAGGTGGAACTCTAGCTGTGTGTGTAGGAGAGTTTATTTAAAGAGAGTAGCGGTATGTAGCTTGTTAAGGTGTGTGCTGCAGGATAGACCAGTCTGTAGCTTTAATAATGAAAATTCACAGATGATTGCTGGCAGAAAGCAACTTTGTGTGGCTGGGATCTGCAGGAATAGCAGCAGAAGCCAAAAAAATGTGTGCAGGGCTTGTGCATAGACAGTGAGGATTTAACAAGCTAAATGTGCTCCTAAGTGGAGTTTCCAGTGTGATAAGTATTGAATTTTCATCTTTCACTCACTTTTTTTGAAATTGTAAGTGGCCTGGTGTTACTAATACCTCAAAATTGGACACTTGTAAACCCCAGAAGTCTTTGTATTCTCAAATTTGTGCGAGTAACCTAGAAGTGAGAAGAAAACAAAAGACTTTTGCTTTGAAAGAAGGCAAATTCCTGGGAAGCAAAGGGGAGAGTTAGTCATAAGATGCTGGTATGCAGACTTCCCTTATTGAAATTAAGTAATACACTTTTCAGCACTGCTGGGCAGAATTAAATGCTGTGATGAATGCAGAACTCGCCATGCATGCTAACAGAGGATAAACCATGGGCTGGTCCCTGTTTAGAGGATATTGGAATGACAAAAGAAGTAAATTCAGAGTTTACTGATCCCGGGCCAAAGGTGAAGTCCAGTTGCAAGAAAGAAACTACATTTGGGGAAAGCTTTACGAATGGGTTGTAGCTAATGCCAGGGCTCTATGAGGACTTGACTCTCAGCCAGCCATTTGTAAAGGCGGCTTACTGCATTTAGCAAACTTCATGGTTGAGAGACACATCCTTGTGAAAGGGTTCAAGCCAGAATACCAGAAAGCAGCACTACTATACTTCCTCAGAGAGAATGCTAAGAGACTTAAACGTGTCCAAAAATGAGGACAGCATCTTAGCTGAACAATTTTCTGAATGGATCATCATAGATGATTCATATAGACAACTGTTGGCATGTAGAGATGATAAAATTATTACGAATGAAACCTTCAGTTTAGATGGTTACTCTGTTATGTGCAGACATGACTTGGCGCTTGTGCTATTGCATTAGTGTCTGCGTGGCTGGAGGAAGGAAGTTTCTAGGTGAACGCTTTGCATGTTAGCTTCTGGACAAGCTATAATCAAGGTCAAATGCTGTAAATAAGAAGGCTTATCTCAGGGGAAGTCTGGAGTTTTTGGAGATGAGGAAAATGTGTTGAAAGACACATCGTGTAGTGAGGATTGACAGACTTTCCACACAGGAAGAAATGAATCCGAATGTTTGTCAGAGTTGGGAAAAGGTGTTTCAAGGATGACAACAAACATTTTGCTGCTTTTCCTCATGGAGATGGAAGTGAAACGTGTAAGAGGGAGGGAATGATGCACACGGTAGGAGAGTGAAGTGCTGGGTAGTTGACCTACAGCTTGTTAGATGAGATGCTACCATTGCAGCTTTCTGTTTTGTTTTCAATGTGTTCAACATCCATCACCTGCTGGTCATGTTCATTGAGCAAGGAGAAGCTTTCCAGGAGCCTGAAATTCTCGACATCCTTGGAACTATTGGAATTTTTCTTTCTCAGCATCAAAATTATGCCAGTCAGGATCTCATGTGAAGCAGCTGCCTTTTTCTCCCAGAAAGCAGAGGCTATTGGCAGTCTACTGCATATCTATCAAGGCCACCAGCCATAGAGGAATAGAGTTTTTCCCAACTCTAGAAATAAATCTATTTTTCCTTTCTTTTGTTTTAAATTAAATGTCAGTTATATTTGTCTGAAAAGCTTTTTATTCTTCTGACAGGTGTCCAGCTGCAGAGCCTTTAAATGAATGCAAAGGTAGGAAAAGTCTTCTCTGCCAACAATGGGCCACATTTTCCGTGTGGAGAGCAGGCTTGAGCAAGTGTTAAACCTTTGAATAGACTTTTACCACAGGAAAAATGTAGATTAGAAGAGACTTCTGAAGTTAATCTAGTATAAACCCTGTTGCATAAAACAGGAGAACCTTTGTGGGATCCCTGTGTTGCTGAGGGTCTTATTCCAGGCAAGTTTAGAAAATCTCCATGGATGGAGATCTAAGCATCCTGTGCCTTTCTGGGAATGTTTTATGTCTTTACTGTGAAATACAAATATGCATGTACCTGTGGTTCCCGAAAACCTAACTGAGCTCTCCCTGATTTCAACTTGTGTCCATGGCTGCCTCTTCTTCAAAGAATCTGGCTTTCTTCCCTACAGTCTCCAAGATTTTAAGGTTCTAGCTGAAATATTTGTTAGTTTTAGGTGGGGTTTTGTTTTCTTGCCTGAAGAAGCCTTGAACAAGATGTGTATTGGCAACTGAAATCAACACTAAATCAATGTGGTTTGGGTTTGTTTGGTTTGATGGGTTCTTTTAAAAACAAACTACAGGAGCTTAAATTTAGTCGTAACTTCCAGATTAATTCAGACCAAAAGGAGGATCTTCATAGCAAAGAGGTAATTCTTTTTGACAAGCAAACCCACACATATCTTGCTAAACTTTGAGCAAGGGCTCAGTTTCAGTACTTCCAAGTGAATCTGGCTTCTGGCACTCTGCTTGAGGCAAAAGGACTTCTAGTGTCTAAGTGATGATGGTTATAAGGCATCATTCAGATCACATCATCTTATGGAGAGACAAGTCAATTCTAAAGATTTTTTTTCTTGAGGTAGTGACTATATGAATAAGGGGTAAGAGAACGTCGTCTTTGCTGCAAGAAGGGGATTTGGAGTAATAAATGGTCTGCAGGACAAGTATGTCCTTTGCCCAAGGAGAGACCTTGTAGCTGAGAAGAGGTACTGTCTAACAAGAAAAGGGCTCTGCTTAATTTAATTTTGCAGATAAATGCAGTAAAATAGACAAGGAGGGAAGCTGCTGGTTCTGTGGAGTTTTACGCACAGTTTCTGTTTTATCTTTTCATTAAGCCTATAGAGATTTTTTGCTTATCATTCAAGTAAACAAAGTGCAAAGCTGTAACCCAAAGAGCTGAGAATGTGCTTCCCTCTCTCTGTGGTCTATCCTTAGATCATTTCCTTCAAGAGGGGGTGAAGGAATTTCCAGGAAGCATTAATTAAGGCACAGTACTGGGTTTTTTTAAACTTTTTTGTTTGGAGAGGAAGTTACTAGAATAGTCTTATTTGCTGTTCTTTTCTGGACTTGGGCCATGCCAAGGTTCTATTGAGAATGACAGAGTTTCAAAACTTAGCAGGCTACCTGCTTACCTGCTGTTCTTTAAGGATGCTTTGGGGCTCTGAAGAGGAAATGTGCAGATACAGATCAGCTTCAACAAGTTCATTTATATAAAAAAACTTTTAAAAAGTTGAAAATGCATGAAAAATTAGTGCTTTTTTTAAAAAAAAAAGAAACAAGAGTGAAAAATCAATAGCCTGTGAAATTAAATAAGTGAAACGACAACATTTAAGTGGTGCAGAGGGATGTGGACAGCAACTGCAACTCTCCCAGCTAGTGCAGAGCTACTATTGGCAAGTGTTGCTACCTGGATGGACCTGTGATGGGGACTGTGATGGTTTGAGTCAAAACTCTCCCCAAAACCCTCACAGCATCCGCAGCCCCCCCTTCCTTCCAACCCTCCCCCCCCTGTACAAGCCCAAGGGAGATAAGGAGAAGAAAAGAAAGAGAGACTAAAAAATGCTGTAATNACCTGGCTATTCTGAAGGGGCCAAAATCAAACCATTACAGGGACCTTCCAGCATGGGTTGAGGAGTGGGAGAAAGCATGAGCTGAGTAGATGTGCAAATAGAGAACCTAACAAAATATAGCATATCTCAGTATTTTTAATGTTTGGTACAGTGTTCCTACTGAAATGGCTTTTTGGACTTGCCATTAATATTTTTGTTTCCTCATATTTAAAATAGCGTCGCACTAGAAAGTTGTGTTGTAGTTGTGTGGAGTGTCCTTTGTATTTGTTCTGTGTGCTCATTGTGGCCCGCCCTGGTTTTGGAGTGCAGCTCTGAGCAAGTGAGGGCTTTCTCTAGTGGTTTACTCTTTCCTTAGCATGATGATCGAAAAAGTTTTGTGCATTGATTGATGTCTCTACTCTGAGATATTGATTTGGTTTGTCGAAAATGGTCAAACAAAATAAAGCAGCGTTTGGTGCAGACTGAAAAATTCATCTTTTGCAGGCTCTTGAAGATTAGATCACGCTGGGCTTTTTACTTTGCACATCTTTGGCTCAACTTGACACTAAAACTCTTGTGATACCTTGGCTGAAAGACCACAGTAAATAGCTCCTGACTTGTTTCTGATGGCCTTAACAACAAACAAAAGAACATCTCCCTGTGCAACAAACAAGGGACTGATACAGTGACCTGACCCTTTCTTGATATCCCCACCTCTTCCCAAGAGGAGAGATGTGACTTTTGCCTAAAAAAAGACACTCTAAAGTTTTGAATATAAATAGTTGTGAATTTATTTTTGCCTTCTAAATAATAATAAAAATAATAAGACTAACTCCCGCAACCTGTAGTTTGCTTTTACCTGTGAAGCTGATTACTGTCATCACTTGAGACTAGGGATTTGATAAGAATTGCTGAATGATATTAACAGCATTCAATTTATTAAATCTAATTTGATACCGTAAAAGAACTCCACAAAACCTGAGCAAGTTATCTCCTGATACCTCTGAGGACTATAGGTATTTTAAACGCTGATATGGCAAAATTATTTCTTGCCCGACTGAGTCAGCACCAGCAGGTGGACATATCTTGTTCTTGGGAAGGATCTTGTAGTAAGGGTTGCCCAGAGAACTAGCAGCTGCCCCATCCCTGGAGGTGTTCAAGGTAAGTTTGGATGAGGCTTTGAGTAACCTGACCCAGTAGGAGGTGTCCCTACCTCTGGCAGGGTTGCTGGAATCAAATTATCTTTAAGGTCCCTTACAACCCAAACCATCCTACGATTCTGGACCTGAGCTCTGGAGTTTGTAAACTCCAGAAGAAATTGGGTAGCATACTTACAATTGAGGAAAGGGCTGGCAGTTTGACTGAACTGTCATGTGCATGTGCTGCATGTGCATCAGCCCAGAGTGTGTTTGCAGAAAGCATTAGGTTAAGATTGAAGAAGTGTTTGGTTCATAAAGGGCATTGTAGGAGATTTTTAAAAATTTTTTATTTTAGCCTGTGGAGAGTTGCACAGCAGTCAAAGCACTGAGATGAGCTGGTGTGTGCCCTGCGGAACAATTTTGTTCCTGAAGGGGCTGTATTTTAAATAACTTTGCTTTTTAATAGTAGCACAATCACCAGCTGTGACTAACTCTGGATGAAATTTTCCCGTAGCAGAACACACACAGTGTGCTAAAGCAGCCCTTGAACCCTGCTATTCACCAGCTTAAAGGTTTTGGAGTGTGTATGATCCACATTAATGCCACTATATTTACAACTGCACGTGGGAGTCTCCAACAGAGAGTACTCTTAACCTTGTGTCACTCGGTAGTCGCAGGCAATGTTTCTGCAACTACAATTCCATTTATTTTACGCCTGCCCATTTGGAACAAAAAGTTAGAGTTGTTGAGTGAGAAACAAATGGGGTTGTTCTCCTGCACTGACAGCTAAATGACTGGATCTGTGCTGCTTGTTTGCATCAACGTACTGTTATCGTAATAGAACAATTTCAGTGGATTAAAGATCTGTTTTAAAAACAGTTGCCTTGGCCTTCACTATAGCATTAAGTTCTCTTATTCTGCTTTCTGTGAAATAATTTCTTTCCTTCTTTTGTTGTCTCTGTGAGAAGTATTTCAACCACTTGGCAGAAGAATAAACAGACACAGCTTCAAAATAACTTGTTTGAAATTGCAGAAAGTCTTTTAACATGAAACGAGAAAACAGGTGTGGAGAAGATTATTGCTTAACACTTTGCTAAAATAATAAATTGCCCAATTCCAGTGCTTTTACTGCTCTGTTAATGACACAAGTTCATTTTCCGGAGTCAACGGATGAAAGAAACATTGAGGCTTCTTGAGATTCCCACTGTAATCCCTGCTTCGTACAATTTCTTAAGTAACTTCGGTTTAGCATATTAGCATAGGAAAAGCTAATAGATTTAAAGCAAACATATGCTTAATTTGAAAGTTTCTTAATCCAAAAGTCTTTTCTGTTAAATACAGCTATTTCTCAATTGTAAGCCTAAATGTCAGTGTTCTGTTGTGTGGGTTAGGAGCACATAATGCAGCCTCAACTCTGTTTTTCAAATAACAGTCATTTTATTCAGCATTATTGTGCACAGGCTTGAGCTCCTGTGGGTAAAAGGTGGGGGAATGTTGATGTAATTCAGATCAAGAGCTTTTTTGTTAAACGTAGTTGCTCAGCTTTATCATAACAATAGGAAAACTGGTAAATGCCAGTGTCCTTGGTGTTTCAATCACAATTTAGATTCAAGAAGCTCATGGAAAGATTAAAAAGCTATTACATCAGATAGAAATATGCATTGGAAAAATGTTAGCTGCTGGTGAGAAGCCCCTGGTGAGCTATTCTGCTGGATAGACTGGAAAAATAGCTGTGTGTTCCCCTCTTCTGCTCTATCAAGTCACAAAGGACCATAGGTCTAGCAGTGTAATCAACTGGTTATTCCTATCACCCCAGCTTCAAGCATGCACTTAGTAAAATGCTTGCTCTGCGTGTCTGTCAATGCTGAGATGTTTTCCAGGTAGATGGTTGCTGGCCTTCTCTCTACAGATTTGCTTTGATCCTCTACTGGACTAGGCATGGTCTGTTAGGACAAAGAATTGTAGAATAGTTTGGGTTGGAAGGGGCCTTAAAGATCATCCAGTTCCAACCCCCCTGCCATGGGCAGGGACACCTCCCACTAGCTCAGGCTGCCCAAGGCCCATCCAACCAGGCCTTGAACACCTCCAGGGATGTGGCAGCCACCACTGCTCTGGGCAGCCTGGACCAGGGCCTCACCACTCTTCCTCATGTCTAGTCTAAACCTGTCCCTCTACAGTTTATACTCATTGTCACTTGTCCTATCACTGCAAACCTTTGTGAACAGTCCCTGCCAGCTTTCTTGTAGCCCCTTCATGTACTGGAAGGTTTCTGTACGGTCTCCTTGGAGCCTTCTCTTCTCCAGGTGACACATCTCTCTGTCCATATTTTTAAATGTTACCCCTCTTTGTGTGTTTTGTTTTTTGGTGTTTTTTTTTTCCCCTGAGGCTGTGTCTGCAGGAACAGAACTATGTTGGCACAACAGCCTATGAATGAACTAAATGCTGTTTGCAGAGTGTTCAGTGTGACTTTTCTAAAAGTTATTTTAAAAATTATTTACAAATACAGCTTTCATAAGGCAGTGTATGAAGTGTATGAGGTAGCTCATGCATGGGTTAAGGTACCTTATGTTCTACAAGCTTGGACAGAACACCTTGCTGTGTTTTGGCATATGCTGCCCCTGTCTTCTTTCTGATGTGAAAGATGCAGGTACCGGGTTGGTAATTCATAAGGAAGTCCAAATGCAATTGATGTACTCCTGAGCACCTTAGTAACTTTATATTATCTGACAGCCTATTTTCTCCTGAATCGTTTGCTTCAGTCTGGACTGTGTAATTAAATGTATTGATGGGTGCCAACGGATTTGGACTGCAAAATCTGTGTGCTGCCTGTGTTAAAGAAAGAAGGGGATGGAGCACTAAATAAGCAGCACAAGTACGTGTGATATTCATGGCTGTTCAAAATAAGATTGTAATTTATTACGATGTTTCTTGGTGTATTTTCTCATTGTAGAATGTCTTCTAAGAATTGCAAAAGTGCTGTTTCTATGCTATAATTTCCTAGAGTTAAAACCACAGAATCAGGCTGAGCCACCTTTCCAAAAGACCCTGTAATTACCTTTATGATGACCTGAGGTTGATGTTTGTCTTTTTGTTTGAGGTTGACAGGTAACACGTAACAGAGGGTTTTAAAGTTTACACCTAATTAAGATGGATGGAGAAGGTCATGGCCCTGGTAGTGCTGTTGGTTCAGCCTGTTGACTGACTTGGTGAGGCAGCAGTGAGAAGATTTACAAGGAGCTATTCTGTGCATTCACAATGGGAAAGGTTATTTAAAAAATCAATTGGTAAACAAAAGTAGAGTTCCAAACATGGAGATACTCATCTGCCAAACATGAAAGCCAAGGTACTTTGCTTACTTTCCCATAAAAATAACCTCGTCTCCACTCTGATTAAACACAAATAAGAGGGGTTAGATTCACATGGGGTAACTGAAATTCACAGGTGTCATGTAAATGCAGCCACAGCTTAGTTATTGGGGTGTATATAGGTTGGGCAGCCAAGAGCTTTTATCCATGTACTCCACTCCTTAGCCCCATTTTGTAGCCTGTAGTGTGATCTGGGCCACTGTAGCAGGATTGCTGCTGTACCCATAGAAGCACAACACTGGATCCCATTATAGGACATAAGCACCAAAGTAAGGATGGGGGCCTGTTCTTATTTGTGTATCTAATCTTGAGCCGATGTCGATCTTTCAGTGCAAGCTATCCATGAGCTTTAAGTGAACCCTAGACCACATGGCACAGAAAAAAGGGAAGCACAAGGCAAAGTTTTAGATAACGGTAAATTAGTTAATGCATTTCAGAGCCCTCGTCTATTCATTGTGCAGTGTGGATCTAAGATACTGAGATAGAGGTCAAACACTTTACAATAATGGGATAAGATGGCTAGACCACATCGTAAAGGGATGATGTGTTTCATGTGCCTAAAGCAGGCAGGGACTAATGAGTACTTGAGGAACCGGAATTCGCATTGCTGTTAGATTGGATATAGGAAAACAAGCTAAAATGCATGGACTACTTTAGTCTGCTGCATACACTTATGAGTTTATGGACAGTAGAAATTTAGCCAGTCGTCTTTCTGAACTGAGTCCCTTCTTGCTTATGTTTGCAACCTTACTGCTCTTTGCTTGCTGCTTCTGCTCAGCTAACTGAGAGCTTCCAATATCAGATGAGGTGTTACTGCTAAACTACAGAAATCTGGCCTCAAGGAGGAGACCTAGAAGTAGGTGATGCCATTGGCTAATCAATACGTGAATTCGTTCACACAGGTGACTGAATGTTTTTCACCACTTCAAAATTCAGGATAACCTGTGAGAAAACACTGTTGGATAATGACAATGCAGAAATATGTTTCATCCTATATAATTCTAGCTGAAAATGAGGTCGTGTTGCAAAAGCACTTATAGGAAGAGCATCAGTAACCTAGATACAAGCTTCCTTTGCACAGGATGGCTCGGTCATGTCAGAGGGATATAACACATATCTAGATCTAGTGGTATGTTCGATGGGATGGTATGTTTGATTAGAGAGAGAACTCCCTAACTTCCACATAACTTGGTTTGCGTTAACTACAACTTTGTTTCTTCATGTCAATTTGTTACTGCTGCCTCCTACGTGTTCCTTAGCACATTGCCCCTGTCGTGGTCTCTCCTGCTGCTTCACAGAGTTAGAAAAATATGTGTCTGTGCCTGCAGTAAAAGTACATGGTGATACAGTGGAGCTTGGAGTGTATTTATGAAGATGTGGAAGACAGCAAACTGGTTAACTGTTAGCTCCTGTGTTGATGGTGTGTGGGTATTGTTATTGGGCTTTATGCTGGCTCAGCTAGTTGAGAATGACTATATTCTGTAGCTAATTTCAATTAAATTTTATTCTTCTTGCTGCTTATGAAAACAGTTACTGCAGCAAAATGCCAAGATTTGTTTATCAGATTTTTTTTTTTTTAAAAGCAAGTAAAGAAGTCATTCAGTAGTATTAAAAGGAAAAAAAGAGGAGGAGGGAAGAGGCAAAGTAGGTTCAACACTGTTGTAAATGTTATTACTGAATCATGGAAAAATTTCAGCTAGGTTTAAATTAGTCCTATTTTCTTACATTGTCCAGCAGCACCTTGGATTAATTACAGGGGGAGAAATTGCCACTTTGCCACTCTGGAAGATTGCTAAATATCTAGATCGGTAAACTACCAGAACAGACCTAAAACTGGAGAATTGCAGTCTGAGCTTTTGGGCATCCATCAGAAATGCATCTTCCTTTAGCTGCTAGAGGACCTATTCAGGAATGGAAACAGTCCTGAAAAACATATAAGAAAAGTCCTTGATCTAAAGACGTCGATGGTTTGGTGTGCTTCAAAGTCTACACCACAGGGCAGTGGCAGCTCGTAAACAGGTGTTGTAAGGTAAGTGTTTACAATAGAGCTGAAGATTTCCTACTACTTAAAGAATGGAAAAGTAGCGACAAGAGTTTCTGTGTGTACATGATTGATTTTTACTGAGAAACTGCCTTTGTCTACATCGATATCGTAGCTGACTGAGGGAGGATGTGCGTAGAGACTTGTGTAGTAGTATATTGCCCTGTGTATTCAGAATGAGTATGTTGCTAGGAGGATGGAGAGGGAGGAGGACCTTTGGGATCATCAGAGAATACATTGGTTTCCTGATAGCTGTTTTGGTGGATGGATCATTGTTCTCTCCATCTGCTGCACTGAATGCCCAGCTATTGCCCTGCTTTTCCCCCTTCCTTTTAATCATGAGTGCTACTGATTCATTTGAAGAAAGTGCAACAACAAATATGTAAGCGTTCAGCAAAAGGTGCCAGGAATGCTTGCACTGAGATTTACATTGAGTCTTCCAAGTGAAGCAGCTGGTAACTTGCAGAAGAGTGAAGGCATTCTCTCTGGCCGCTCATCCTGCTCCTCATTATCCATTCCTCATGGCGCACACACTACACCTCTGTATTCACCCAGTGCTTTTCTTAGGTCCCTGAATAAATTCCTCTGACCCTTCAGTATCAGTTCATAATTAAACTCGGATTCTATGAACTATGGTTAATGGAGGTGGATATAAATGTTTTTTTGATGAACTCTGAAACGCTGCAGAGGAGTGATGTTCATCAGGTTGTCACTGTACCATAAGATTTGCATGATGTAAATATGAGTGAATGCTGAGGTGATGGAGATTTTTTTTTTTTTATATTAATTGAGGTGAGTCAGGATGTGGTAGGGCCAGGCCACCAGAATAATGTCTGGAGGTGACTGAGGTGTAAAACAGGCTGTAAAGAAGAAGTAGTACAGGAGGAGAAGATTTGAAAGAGCTGAGGAACAGGAGAATTTGAGGGAGAAGATAGAAAGGGACTTTAGAGTGTGTGAGGAAGAGTGGAGAAAGTGGAAGGAGATGTGTGTTTTGGAGCAAAAAAAATAAGCTAAACTTTACTAAAGAACAGAAAATAAGGTGGGATGACTAAATGCTTTGTAGCAACTCTGTTCTGAGATTGAGGAGGCTGTTACTATAAACATCACACAAATACAAGATCCAACAATAATGGCTTTGGACCTAGGAAGACATTATTTGGCAAGTATTTTAGGAGCCCTTAATAATGCGTAATATTTCCCATGTGAGTGAAGAAATCTGTGTGCTCCCAGGCTGATGAGTCTCTCTGGGATTTATATGTTGTATTCCCTGGTGGGGGATAATGAAGCTCTGTGTCAAGGCTTCCAAGTGCATCACTGTGTGTGTCAAAGCTTCCCGGGGAAGCCCTAGTGTTGGGGAA
>WAAB01023419.1:142551-144539 GCA_013389865.1 Piaya cayana | reverse complement strand
CAAATTATCAGACTGCATAAAGCTTGGAGGCTGATAAAGCAGCTCATTCAGATTAGTATGGAGAAGTACAGGTTAATGAAAGAAGGCAGTAGATACAATCTTGTTTCGTTGGGCTAAAATAATACTAGTTTCAGGATTTTGAACAAACAGACAATTTAAGAGACACTGGGGTAATTAAAACTGTACTTATGCAATTTTACATGCTTACTTTCAAGTCTTCAGTTTTTCTGAGAATAAATAAGGAACACAGGTCCTAATAATCTTTCAAAAATTAGAACAAAGGCGATGTATACACACAAAATATCAGGCCTAAGAGGTTAGATATCTATTTTCTTTTCTTTTACCTATTAAAGCAGTTTTCAGATTCTTTCGAAACTGCAATCCTTTCCAGTGTACCAAAAGACCAATTTGCTCTCAAACCAGCAAAAATGGCTTGATTCTTCAAAGATGATTAAATAGCTTGATCTAGCAAAAAAGAATGAATATTTCTAGTTTATCCATCACAATTTCTGAACCACTCCTGTTTCTACAAACTGTATGTTTGGAAGTGAGATAAAAGAAATCCACTGTACTCAGCAATCATTATTTATGTTCTCTTAGGTGTCCTAGTCGTGAACCAGGTCTCACTTTGCTGTTCATAAGATAAGCACCTGTGTCAACTACAAATGACTGATTGAAGACTATTTGATTTTTATGTGCACCTTTCAATGACAAAGAAGATCTAAGGATAATTCCTTTGTTTAACATAGAATCATAGAATCACCAGGTTGGAAAAGACCCACCGAATCATGGAGTCCAACCATTCCTAGTAATCACTAAGCCATGCCCCTCAATGCCTCATCCACCCGTCCTTTAAACACCTCCAGGGAAGGTGACTCAACCACCTCCCTGGGCAGCCTGTTCCAGTGCCCAACGAGCCTTTCCATGAAAATTTTTTCCTAATGTACCAAAAATCTATTGAATATAAAGTCCTCTCATTGAGGATATATTAGATATTAAACACAGAAAAACAGATACTACATGAAGATACTCTGCTGCCATGTAGCCAGTTCTGTGTCCCAGACTGAAGTTACACAAAATAGTAGAAACTGTTTAAGAGGAAGAGATCCTGCTTCCTCTGCCCTTACATCCCATGTCCATTCTCTCAGCCTTGGACTCTGGTCCATCTCCCATACTGCATCAATTCACCAGCCTGGCAGGAAAGTATTTGGTTCACTACTAGATTTACTTTCTCTCACTGTAGGTAACTGAATTGGCATTACACAAGGCTGATGAGTGCTAGAGCTGGCAAAATGTGGATGGAAGAAGCCTGAAGCCAGGAGCTGGGCGTGGGAGATGATGCCGCCTGTGGAAATTTTCTCCATTTCTCCTGGCCACAGAGGATAACTGCACTCTCAGCTTCTTCTCAGCTTCCATGTACAAGAGTCCAAATATATCAAATTAAACAGATCTTGTATAGCATCAGAGAACACATGGTAATATTTCACTTCCTGGTAAAAAAACAGACCTTTTCTAGCACACAAGGCAGTCAAGTATTAGTATTCCTGCTGGGTTGCTTATGACCATTTTTAAGTGGTCGAGTAAAACTAAACAATTGACCCATTTCTTTCCATCTGTGAAAGAAATGCTCAGTCTGTCCTTCATGTTTCCTAGCTACTCATCTGAGAAAAAATTTTAATATTGCTTATGTTCGATATTTTTAAATGTGAGGAATGTTGAATGTCAATCAGTACTTGTTAATTTAATTGGAAGAGTGGCAGAGATTTGAACAAATAGACACAGAAACTTAGTTTAGTTAGAATAATGCCTTCCTGTCTATCTCCTTTTAGTTTATAGCTGGGCCAAACCTTAAAAATATTGGACATGATTAATTATTTTAAATAATCTATATTCAACCCTGCCCTATTACTATTAAATCAAGAAAATGAAATCATAGAGTCATAGAATCATAGAATCACCAGGTTGGAAGAGACCCATAGGATCATCAA
>WAAB01023419.1:132551-137551 GCA_013389865.1 Piaya cayana | reverse complement strand
AAGAAGAAAAGCCAAACCAAATGCAAAGCAGGAGCATGCGTGACACCCAGTTTAGCTGCAAGTAATCTTATCAGTTTTACATTGCAAGGCAGGTCCTGAGAAAAGCTTGTGGAGCAGGCACAAAGAAAGCTGAAGGCAGATCTCTACAGCCGTCACAGCTGACCAGCTTGGAGCCTTGATTTGTTCGTGAAGTTTGTTGGCTCCTGCCACGTTACCTAATTATGGATCTAGCAAAGTGGCTGTGATATTTATAGTCCTGGTGCAAAGTAGTGTACTGAGTAAGACAACAGCAGTTGAACCAATGCAGCGGGGGCAAGTGAACTTCACAAACAAATCAATGTGATCTCAGATGAAGTTCTTTATTAAGGGTCAACTCGCTGCTTATATAGTCCAAGCAGGCCAAAACATCAGGTAAACATTGATTGGTCACTTCTGCCCTTGCAACAAACCTTTTTTGGCAACCACCCATCTCACATAACATTGTTGCTAGGTTGCAAACTCCTGCCCCCATCCCCAAGTTACCTCATTAACATAACACAACAAAGACATCCACCACTTTTGTGCCTCACCCTGCCAGGGAACTTAAAGAAACAATTAGCAACATTGAACTAGTGTGGATACCTATCAATTGTTTAGGCTTAATGGACAGCCTTCATTTCTTATGCAGTTTGGTCAAGTTATCAAGCTTCTGTCAGTGTGTTCTACGCCGTTTAACCTGGTAAATCTGGTGTCTTTAATTGCTCTTTTGGTGGTATAGACCCTTTCATGCTGTACCTCTGTGTTCTCCTGCCTCTCATTCCAACAAAAACACCACCCTACTGATTATACAATGTGGATATCAGTGTTCTAAAGAAACAGATTTTTTCCTAAAGCACACAACAACATAAAAGTGAGGTGGAGCAGGCATTATTCCCAGAAAGATATGCTGCTATTTGACAGCCAGGCTTTCAGCCAGACTTTGTCTTGTGAAGCAGAATTCAAACATTGGATCAGTGAAGTTTCTTTCACAGGAATGGCTGTATTATCGTCTTTCTGGAGGAGAATTGTTTAAATGTTGATATTCTCTGTCTTCTTAGGCACTGTATACATGCAAATATACTAACAGATTTCTTACCTTGTTTAAGGAACTGGTTTATGCTGACTCGTAAATGCATGATAATTATTTAAAGAACTGTATGCACACAGACAGATTCTGTTAGAAGAAGCCAAATGCCATTGACAAGTCTGTGGTAATGGCTAGGCTGATGGTAACAGTAGGAAATATCATTTGGATTCCAAAATCTTTAATTCTGCTGAGACTTCAAACAAGTGTACCTACTATGAAAGGTAAATAGACTGGTTTGGCTTTTTTTGTTTTAAACATAGACAAGCTGTAAGATTACACATTTAAAATAATTCACTGCAGAAATGTAACATAACTGACATTTAGTCTCACTGAGCAAAGATAGGTCCGGACTAACCATGATGCAGAAAACAACCTCAAAGTAATAATAAAATAATCATTTAAAAAAACTACCCATAACCTCATATTTCACATTTTGTTTTCAACTTGTGGATCTTCCTTTTTCTTCTGCAACACTTGCCATTATGAGCATTTAAAATATGTAAATGCAAGCCTACTTTCAACTGTATTTGAACTAGTTTTCCAATTGCTGCATCACTAATGCATTATACGTTCTTTCACTGATTGTATCTTATCTTTGCTAACACTCAAAACCCCCAAACAGATATTTCTAGAGGCATGTGAAATACTCTCTATAACTCAAGAATGATTTTCTTTTACAAGACTAAAAATGCATCTATTCCTGAAGTGTTGTTAAATGAAAAATATTTCAGTTAGAAGATAGTACAAGAATAACACTATTTCTGCTTTATTTATCTAGATTTTGAATGACAACAAAGTCTTCCATTATAAAAAAGTAATCAGGAAGAGATGATGTAATCCACTACCTTCTATTTACAGGGAATGTAGAGTAATTTTTCAGAACTTGGGAGTAATGAAACAATTGAAAATTGCTTTGGTCACAGTTCCATTACACCTGTTGTCAAACCTGACTCAAAGGGTTTCTATTTAATTTTTTTTCTTCCTTTGAAGAAAGACTAATAGTTTTGTGTTTTTTTATTTACTTGGGTACTAAAAGGAGAATAAGTGAGGCAGCATAAGGCTTTACATAGACTGGTAGATACTACTTAAGGCTGTGGTTTGACCAGTTACTATTTTTCAGTTATATATATATATATTTGATAGAGTTTAAAAGCATATTTAAGTCAACAAATTAAAGGTGACTGCTCTGTATACTTAATTTTGCTAGGGTGCTATCTAGCCCCTCACAACAGGCAGCAGTAAAACAATGTCAGAATTCTATTCATACATCATTCTGAAAAGAGGAAAAGAAAAGCTTTCCTACAATTTGTCAGATTTCTCTCTTTGTATTGTAAGTTGGATAGTTTCAGAAATACTATTGTACATATCTTTTCAGACACCAGGCCTAGTGTTAAGGTTAGGAACTGCCTTTTCAACTCCTAGGTGAAGAGAGAAAAAAGAAATCTTTTTCTATTTCTTCAACCAATTTTTTAAAAACACATTATAGAGTTTCGCTCAGTTTCACTAAGTTCTACACTTTCTATGTAGTCAGACAGATTAATTCGAAACTGCAGAAATGCAAAAAACTTGTGTGATCAGAACAACTATGTTGTCCAGTATGATACTCAGCTCCCTTGATATTATCCTAGATGATTTGCAATACATTGTACTTCTGTCAAAGAAATAATACACCTCCAGAAACATAATGCTATGTCCATTATGACACCTTGAATTGAAAAGTCACATTATTTTCTTCTTTGGCCCTGGAAAAGTTAGGCTTAAGCTTAAGCTGCCTAGAGAGTATCTTAGCTCTGTAGAAGTAGAATATATTAGAAGAACTGAATTATTGTAATGGTTTTGAGTTAAAACTCTCCCCCAGACCACCACAGTAAATCGCAGCCCCTCTCCCTTCCCCCCAGACCCTGCTGTACAAACCCAGGAGAAGGTAAGAGAGGCTGAGAATACAAAGAAAAACAAAACAGGCAAAGGCTAAGTGAATATATATAATGTATTAACACTAATATAGAATTCTCTACTACATATACAATAATCAGAAAAATGAACACCCCAGAAATAAACAGTGATTCCCGGAGAGAAGATAGAAAAAACTCCCTCCCCCTATCACAGAGAAAAATTAACAATCCAGAAGACAGATTATTTTAAGCCAACAAGAGAAAACAAATCATTACGCTCCTCAGATAGCAGAATATGCCGCTCCGGTCTGGACAGAAAGAGCAGGGGAAGATGGCTCCCTCGGTCCCCGGAAAAGGAGGAGAGTCACCACCCCCACAATGCCCTTTTAGTTACGTAGAAAAAGTTGTGTGGGATACCTGGGAATTGTAGTTTTTTTCAGCCACAATCTGGCTGTTTTTTTTAAAAGGGCCAAAAAGAAAAATCAAACTATGACAATTATTGATAGTTTCTAAGTAGCCACTAGTAACCAAACAATCCAAGACCTAGTAATGAATTAGTTTTGCGTGTTTGACTGTTACACACAATCAAGAAACACTCAGAATTCAGGTCACTGCATGTGGGAACATTTTACAGTGAAGAAGGCCTGGATGCTGTGAGACTGCTTGATACTGAACAACTTTAACAAGACCTTGAAGCAGAGAGCTGAAAGATAAACAAGTACCAACTGAAAGGAAAACAACAGAAGAGAACTGTCAACATAGTTAACTTTAGTGTAACTTGGTTTCTTGGCAGGCAAAGTAGTTTAGCCAATGATATGTTAGTAATAGCTTTACGGACAGCTACCTTTAACCAACAATACACTGTAGTTACCCTCCTGGGCACACAGTTATGTAACTGAATAGTGTATATAAAGAAACAGCTAAGCTCAATCAATTGAACACTTGCTGATCATATTGATCTCTGCATCTGTTTCCAACAACTGCATCCCTGTGTTAAAACCATAAATAAATTTATCTTTACTTGCCAGTTAAACTGCTTTCCAATTAGACGTGTTGTTTAGCATTCAGCTTAAACTAATACAAATTTATGTTCTCTTGCTTATGCCAGCACAAGTATCTCTGCAATCAAAGAGGCAGTTAGATTCAGGAACCTCACTGTCTCAAAACAAATTATTTTTTGTTTCCTTAGGCATCACCTTCATTGGTTGCTTGATAGCACTGACCATGCACCATGACTATCTATAATGCCGCCACACAAGGTGGGTGATGTGAAGTCAGGAATGGGGCAACCAGAAAGATTGACTCTGTTACTATTAATGACAGCTTAGGTAAAATTAAACTGTGCAATTGAAGGTCTGACTTCCCACCCTGTGTTTGCTGTGATTCAGTTAACTTTAATTACCACTCTTAAAACTCTCTTAAAATTACCTGAAGGTAGAAAGGCCACACCTTAAATATCAGCTAAAATATTGGGTAGCATTGGTAGAAATAAAATACACAAAAAAGAAAACAGGATGTCTTAAAAAAAAGAAAAAGAGAATTACTCTGTCAAGAAGCATATTATCTGGACAGAGATTTACTGTCTTGGTTTAATTGTGAAATTCGGTGGAAAACTGGTTGGATGGCCAGGCCCAGACAGTGGTGGTTAATGGTGTTAAATCCAGCTGGAGGCCAGTGACAAGTGGGGTTCCCCAGGGCTCAGTGCTGGCTCCAGCCCTGTTCAATGTCTTCATCAATGACCTGGATGAAGGCATTGAGTGTACCCTTAGCAAGTTTGCAGATGACACTAAGCTGGCTGGAAGTGTGGATCTCATGGAGGGTTGGGCTGCTCTGCGAAAGGATCTGAACAGGCTGGGCCACTGGGCTGAGACCAATGACATGAGGTTTGACAAGGCCAAGTGCCAGGTTCTGCACTTCGGGCACAACAACCCTGTGTAGTCCTACAGACTAGGAGAAGCCTGGCTATAAAGCTGCCCGGAGGAGAAGGACCTGGGGGTGTTGGT
>WAAB01023419.1:122019-132131 GCA_013389865.1 Piaya cayana | reverse complement strand
GAAAGGGTCACTGGGCATTGGAACAGGCTGCCCAGGGAGGTGTTTGATTCATCTTCCCTGGAGGTGTTTAAGGCATGAGTGGACGAGGTGCTGAGGGGCATAGTTTAGCGTTTGATAGGAATGGTTGGACTTGATGATCCTATGGGTCTCTTCCAACCTGGTTGTTCTATGATTCTATGATCAGTTCTGGAATAAGGTGATAAGAACTTCAAAACAAATACAGCACCATTCCAGACTGACTTCTCTCCTTAGTCCTAAACTTAACAAAGATTTAGCAAATGCCACAACTCTCTCCAGGAAAGACTGTTGCTGTATCAATAAATGATGGTGTCAGATCATTTATGGTTTCAAAAATCAGAAATCACTTGATTTTTGAAGAACAAAGCAATTTTCAAATGTTTCCCATCTAGTTTACTGTTTATGTTACTGAAGTAAGAGTTTAAATCTGTTTTATATCTTAACAAAGATCATGATTTTATACCAAAGTAAAATTCCAGTATTGCCTGTATTTTCCATAAAATACACAGATTAAATGAATAGTCTACTATGTAAATTATATTTAATAAAACATGCTAAGATGAGTTAAAAAAAGCCAATTATTTATATTGGTATGTGATTAAGAAAATGACAGTATCATATATTTTCATATATTTTCATGTCCACTTTCTTGGCAGCAAGAATTTCATCAATGGCAAAGAAATGGGAGTTTTCAGTTTATAAGGCATCTCTAAGTTGTGCATCAAATACAAACCAATATCCACAGTTAGTAATATTCAGTATTTTAATGTAACCAGAAGTACAAAAATATTCCACAGAACTCCATAGTTCAGGCTCAGTGTTTTGCTGTACAGTTTAAATGTATAACTGTGAATATTCTCTTGATGGTTATTCACAATTCTATCACAACCCATGAACCTCTTCCCAACTAGTCTCATTAAATCTTGTAAGTGTTGTAAAACCTGTTGAAGGTACATTCTTTCACTGTTCACATACAGTTAAATTATTTCTTATGCAGATGACAGAATATAAAAATAAAGCTTCACCTGAGGGGCAGCAAGATTTTTTTTAGTTTTCCTGAAAGCACAGTAGGCACGAACTACTAGAACCACCTAGAATTTTCTAGGACCTGTCTGATCTTTAGTCTCATTTGCCAGTATACACTGAGCAGAGTCTCCAAGACCACTACAATACAAGACAACTGATTTCCCTTCTGAAAAGCAGATCTTTGTCGTAATAATTACAAAGGTGAATATTCATACCTGCAGCATGACTTTAATGAAGTGACTTTTAATGACTTGAGTGATTTCCTTCCATGATGATTAGTATGAGTGGCAAACTAAATCCAGTTCTTACAATGCAAAAATAAAATGATACAATATGAATTTTGCAGACCAGACACCTGTATTTCCTGTCATCACCACAGAAGGTGCCAATTGTGACTTGTATCTTGCTGACTCTGTGCAATGTGGTCATGGAGCAGACATAGTTGTGTTGACAAATCTGAATGTATGTTATGCAGTTAGCATACCTTGAAGAAAAGCTATAGAGTTCAACCATCTCCCTGCTTCCTCCAGCAGAGAGGAGACTCGAAGGTATTTCCTTCCCATGATTCACACATTTTTTCTCACAGCAGAAAGAGAGGTGAAAGAGTTAAGGAGCTAATTAATCATTGACTGAAAAAATGCAGTATCACCAACACTAAAGCCAAGATACAATGTAAGACTGTTATCTTAACTAGTGAGAGATTCCTGATTACCGGCATTTGATAATGAACTGTTTGAGGGCCACTGGAGTTGAGGATAGTTGCAGTACTTGATAGCATGTGCTTCTATTAGGACTTCAATATTCTATGCTGTGATAGTAGAGGGTTTACACTTATTATTGAATCTTTACATGACAGAGAACAATATTTTCTCAAAAATCTCAGTAGTGTTCCTTATTTAATGAGGAGAAATAAAATTCTGTAATAAGAAGGATCACATGTCCTCCTTATCTAGAACTTTTAAAAGCACAACCAAACATCAATCAAATACACTAGAAAAACAATAATGACAAAGACATTATGGTCTTACTGAACTAATAAAAACAGGCAATAAGGCGGAAGGCAGACATCTGATTAATGTCATTCTGATGGAAAAGTTTAACAGTTAACTTATCTCCTATTTAAACATATAAGGTTTCCTCAGAGAAAAGATAGGCTAATAAATGCAACTACTGTGGAAAATATTGCTTGTCTGTTATTATATTACAGCAAATCATAGAAGAAAGAAGAAAATCACAGGAAACTCAAACCTATTTGTTCTGCTGCCAACAGAATAACCTGTCTTTGCCCACCTACCTTTCCTTCTCTTTCAAACTAAAACTCTAAAATGCTGTAAGTGTAGGACACTATGTCACAAATTTATTTCTTTTTGTGTCTCCAGGAGGAATTGTGGCACCATCCTCACCAGACCTATATAAATAATCCTAAAATATGTCTTTTTCTTTCTAAATGTTGATGTGAAATAGCAGAATAATGCAACTGAGGGTTATACATCTCTTCAATGTAGGCCAGGTACAGAAAGGGTCATGTAAGCTTGTTACAGCATGCTAGAGCATGTAAAAAACTCCCTTTTTCCTTGTATTTTTTTTAATACTAACATTTCAAAATCCTGCAGAGTCCTTGCACAAGGATATGGCTGTCCAGAAGCACCTATGAAGCTGCCTACCTCCTTGCTGACAGAGTTGGATATGTGGGAAATCAGTATAAAGACAAAAATGGGCTGATGAGAGGAAGTTGCAAGGTAGTGGACAAGGTAATGGGCATTCTTGCTTTCTCATCTTGCTAATGTTCTTTTTTTTTTTTTCTACAATATTGTACTTAAAGTGTCCACTACTGCATACACAAACGCACACAAACACTTGCTGAAAAAGTTTCTATTCAGACCTCAACCATCTAAGCAACTTTAGTCTGCCACTAGCTCTTTCAACCCCAAACAGCCCAGACCAGTAGCAAGGGACTGTGGAAATCACTCTCCTTTTGTAGGGGGTGCTGAGGCAGGTAGAGGCATACTGTCCATCCCTTTGATATTGTAATAGAGTTAATTTGTTAAGTTAGAGTTAACCTTTAGCATAATTGTGAGATACATGTGTGAGCAGCATAAAAGTCAGCGATTTTAGGGGTGTTTTTAGGGAAGGTGAGGAAGGCAAAAAGGAATAGTTTGGTCTGAAGAAATATAACTAGTGAAATCTGTACTCCTGTGAGGTTTGTTACTTTTTGCCATCGTTGTATGTCTTCTTTTAATAACCTATGAGCTTTTCAGAGTTGGGCTACCTATGTATCATTTTTTGGTTGCTTTGTATAGAGCCTTACACATTAAGGAAAATCTTTTACAATCTTCTTGCTGGTAGTCAACTGTATCAATCAAGAAAGACAGCATTTCTGAAAAGGTGAAGTTAATTTGTAATATTCTTTTCACAATGTGCTTTTTGATTGAAGTGAAAAGAGATCAAAGGAAAAAAATAAGAACCAGAATATCATCTGAAACACACCATACTTTTTCCTGCAGTTGTGAAGCTTTATTTTCAAACAGCACTAAGCAACAATAGACATATGCAAATTTTGTCCCATATTGTCAACATTATTCTAAAAAAATAAAATTGAAAATATGTGCTGTGATTTAATTAGTCTGTACAAAAGTTGTTAGAACACCTGACACATTCTTAGGGAAGTTTGCATTTGAAGTTACAGTGAATTACCTCTTCAAACAAAGATCTAGAACTTCTGTAGAAATAAACAGTAATTTTCTATCAAGGCAGGTCTTGAAAAAACATTTTCCAATATATTTGCATACACTCCAAGGATTGCCTCAGAAGCATCAGCAAAATACTCACTGCCAAATTTACTTCTGGATTATCTGACTACTTAGGCCATTACTGCATAATGTGAGAGAGAGTTGTGGATGTGCTCAGCTTCTTATAGCATAAGGTTTAAAACTTGTGGATTAAAATTATGCATAAGAGCACTAGGAAGGTTCCATAATAATTAGCTTTTCCACCCTGGGTACAAGTTCAAAAAGAATTAAACATATCTCTATGACATTTAATCTTTACATGAGCTAAGATGACTCTGATATTTGACCCCCCTTTTTTTTTTTGTACTTTAGAGGCTAATCCAGACAGTCAACGTCCTATTTGAAACATATTTATCACAGAAAAACATAACCAAAGCTTGGTTTACATTTATTGTTAATACTAGACTTACAATGATAAAATAGACTTATGTTAAGTATATAGTACCAATTTTACACTTGTATCTGGCTATTCTAAGAAGTATAACATTTGCTGCTCTGATGAATATTTTTGTTGCTGTTTAGTTTTTAATATTAATTAAATATTAATTAAAAATCTAAATTGATATTTCTATGTGACTTCTTACAACATGTCTGAGACCCTTTACTTTGAAGTAACTAATGCAGAAATTTATCTCCATACAGTAGTTGTTGCTTTATTCCCTTTAAGCTATATTCACACTTAAAGATCTGCAATTCCCAGAATGGTTTCCTAGTTGAGGGTAATTCTGAGAATAATGATAAAAGTATATTCTCTAACTTTTATTAAATACTATTTTCCAATTATGCTTTATAAAGTTGTTATTCAGCACATATAGGATACTTGGAGATAAAGAAAACTGAACATGTCTGTTTTGGAGGTGTAAGCGTAGTATTACACAATGGCTCTGATCACTGCTTTTCTTAAGAACTGTGTGACACAAAATCAGACCCCCAAAAGCTCTCTTCTGTAATGTTTAGATTTTCTTTCCTTAGCTCAGCCTAAACTTTACTCCTCAAGCCAGTGCTGCATTGTTTACAATAAAGGCGCTCTCTCTGTGCTCCACCTTTTCTTTGTGTTGAATACTGAAAGAATCACCATTTATTCCGAGAATAAAATATATGTGTAGCAGATACATTGTTCATATTTTCTTGTGTTTCTATTCTATTTTTTAGAGAATATCAGTATGATTAAAGACATGACTAAGAACACGAAATAAAAACAGGTGTCCAAAGACAGCAAAGAAAGAAGACATTCTTTCACTTTGTAAAAACAGTGATACATTGTGTAATGACTGGATTCATCATGAATAAACAGCCTGGTCCAAAAACAATTTTTTTTTTGTTTTGTTACTTAAAAATTTTGATTTCAGTGTTCCTGTTTATGGAATGGCATATTATTATTCTGCAATAACTTCAGCAAGTTTTCACGTGGTTTATACGAATTGAGTCAGGCTTAACAATATGCGGTTTGTCATGGTTTACTTTCAGATCTTTGATGGTAACTCTTTGATTTTTGTCATGCCCTGCACATTAAGTTAATATTTGTTGTAGAGGTATTTTGACTCAGCCCATCTAGGATTAAGGCAGAACTGCTCAGTTCAAGTAAAAAAGAATTTTGTTACTGTTAGTGGGCAAACTGGCCATGCATTAGGGAAAACTAATCACTCAAGGCAAATATCCAGGCTAAGACATGTAGTCCATGAAAAAAAAAACTTCAAAAAAGTGTGTCTCATGGCACTTGGTGAGAGGTATCATTTACTTCTAATCTAACCTGTAAGGATAGTTAACAATGTTGTTTGTAGACAACAACCATGGATTTGACAGACAGTCATGCATCTTAATGCACATGCATTTGGCATGGTTTTATTCTGTGTTTTTGCACTTACGTGCAATCTATAAGAGTTTAATACAATGACCAAGTTACTTAGCCTATCAGGATAACAGAATACGAGTAATCAATTGCCAGCCTCTACATTAACTTTCTGCATAGATATAGTTTCAACATTAAGTGTTTTTAGGATTCTGCTTTTGTGAAATGCAGTTTAGTGCACCCACAGGCTGAAAAGTTATTGAAGCAGTAAAAGGAATAATGAAGGTGCATTCAGACAAGTAGTTTCTTAAGAAAATTAAACTAAGATTTTTTTCCTCCTTATGTCCATTTGTATGAAATCTAAATTCTTAGAATATACACGCTTAAAACTGGTGGGAAAAAAGCAATGAAGGGCAAGAAGGATCGCAGGTCCTGAGAACAGATTACAGTAAAGGAGAATTCTCAGTTTTGCACATGTATCTGTGCATCAAAATGCAGTATCCATAACCATTACACTTTCCAGGTTGCCCCCTTTATAGTATCATGCATGTATGCATGTCCTGCTATTGCCTCAGTTACTTTTGTACTATTAAGAAACACTCACAAAAAGCTTAGTATACAAGGGAAAATCAGTAGGAAAAACAATTTCTGAACCACAACGATTTTCAGATATATAAGAATACCACTAAGTTCCATCACTAGTAAGAAATATTTTATGCAAATTAAAAATCTTCTAGCCCCTTGTACCGTACTCAGAAATATAACCACCCATCCAACATAACATGTTATGGATTTAAGAAACTGCTGTTTCATACATTGTGAGTTGCTATAAAGGATAGTAAGAATGATAGAATGATAGAATCCTTCAGGTTGGGAAAGATCATCAACTCCAACATTGTCAGCAACTTCTTCTCTTCTCCAGAGTTCTCTCCCATCTACTTGCTTCAGCATCTATTTCCTCCTTAGGAGATCTGCAGGAGAGTATATGAGCCAGCTTGCCATTGCTTCTGAGTGCACTGGACATTAATGTATAAGCATTTCATTCAAGAAGCAGATGAGAATGCAAAGTTTGCCAAATTCCTGTTCCTACAAAATTTCTCAGGCTAGCTGCAGTTTTCAAATAAGCAGTTATTGATTGCTTCTAGTCCAATGCAATAATAATATTTTTTATCATGATGATACACTTACAGTACCTTAATCAAGATACTTGTCTACAAGAACTAAAGGTATATACATATTAATTATACTGAAGTTACATATATTTTAAAATACATATGTATGGAGTTTACTCAGCTGTACAGTTTCTTAACATCCAGAGATAAAGTTTACATAGTCTATAGGGGAAAATGTAATTTAGATACTATCAGCCTGATCAGCAAGAAAATAACTATAAAAAAATTAGTTTCCTCTATTTGATACTAGAGGCTAGATCCAGGGAAGATATCTAAGGAAGGGATTAGGCAAACTTTAATTGCCCAAACCCAAAACTGAGATCTAAAAAAATCCACTCAGCAGCTGCCTATGGTTTAAGACATATCCGTGTTTAAGACCAAGCTTCTTCATGTCACTACAGCTCTGGTCTTGCACTTCTGCGCACATTTGTCCCTATCTCAGTACCCAGGTTCTCAAATCCTAAATGGGTAAAAACCCCCCAGCTATACCTCTGGAGATACAGTATGAAGCCGATATCACTCACAGAAATACAATTCTTGACACATAACTTAAAAAATAGCAAAACAACCCCCAAACCTAACAATATTGGAATAATTGTGATGTCCACCTTTTACATTGCTGCCTAGCACATCAGTTACAGACATGAGAAAAAGAGATCCGAGTTCAAACAGTGTATTCTTGCCAGTACTGAAATGTTCTGACACACCCAATGTGTGTGTATGTACATGTAGATAATATTGACATAATATGTGGACTACACATACATATAAAAATATATAATATGTATTTATGTCTTCATACACAGAGATGCATGTATTTTAAACCTTACATAAACATGGCTAGTTTATAGAAGTGGTCAGCATCACCATTTCCTTCCTTCCACATTTCAAAAGTAGAAATAGTATAACTTCAAAAATCAAACTACAAACATTTATATTCAAGAGGAAATTCAAACCTAATGATTCCAAGGAAATGAAAATATAAATTTCTAGCCTCTTACTAATACAACTAAAATCTGGGAAAGGGGTTTTTTTTTCTTCTTTTTTTGGTTTTAGTGTTTCCTGTTGACTGCTAATGTCAGTTCTTTGAACAGCTCTAAAGTTATGAGCCTTATTTCTGAGGTTAACACTTCTACTTATCCCCTCTGTATAACAATTCAGGCATCTAACAAAGGAACCTGAATCCTAAAAGAATTTCTGGGCCTAGCACCACATCTCTCGAAGAATCAGAATTGTGCATACATTTTAATACTGCATAATACTGTTATCCTTTTCACATTATCTGTGAAAGAAATAAAAAAAACCCCCAAACCAAACAAATTAAAATCAGAATTGGAAAAGCCATAGTTTCATAGTTCTTGTCTTTGATACCACTCATACCAGACCCATTCATTGTAGACTAAAAGTTTCAGTCTTAGCTCATATTAGCCAAGTCCCTCACTCTACAGAACATATATTCTTATTTATAGAATATCAACTATTAGAATGCTACAATGTATCTAACAGAATAGAACATAGCATGTAACTAAACAGGCAACAAGTGTCATGTAAAAAGAAACTTTGTCCACAAGAATAGAAAGAGGTACAAAATCAAACACAGAGGTGTTTGTTAAAACACCTGAATTGGTCCATATATACATTACAACCCACCTTTAGAGTAACCTGCATTCACTCTAAGAAATACACATTATGACACAGCTTTCAAGTGTGAGTTCTGCAGATTACTGCACTTTAGATTACATATATCTTGAGAAGGAACTGAGAAAGTAAAAAATCCTTACAAGCTTTCTGTAGGTATTTAAATTCATGTGAGGTATTATCACAAAGAAACCATCTAACAGAGATGAGAGTAGGGTCTGATTGTCTATAGCAGCATTTGTTCTCTTATTCGCCTGACCACTACTCTGCTTTTTCCTGGGTTTTTTTTCCCCTCTAGGCACCCCATTACCCTGCTCAATGAATCAGCAAATATTCCATGAAAAAAGAGGAAAAATAATATCTATCTGATCATGCAGGAAGTGAATAAAGGCTTCAGATGCAATCTTAATAATAGATACACCAAATCCTGAGGCCATTTTTTTTTGTAATCCTACTGCTAGTTTACTGTAGATTTAAATATAACTTCCCTCTTAAGAAGAAGAAATTTGGAAATGAGATCTTATGTGAATCATGGCAAAGCTGGATTTCTGGATTCGCAAAGGTGTCTAATCCCACAGACAAAAACAACAAAGGGAATAAGGAACATTGTCTTTTCTGTGGAGATCTGCCACTAGGAGGGGAAATGAGCAAATATGAAATTGTAAGAGCCTTGTTTACAGCTTTTTGATGAAAAGAACAGTCATGCGAGGTTCAGAATTCCTGGGTCTGGTTTTATTCGATTCTGTAGGAGACCCATCTGCATCTTTCCTGTTTTACCTGACACTGAGCGTTGCACCCTTTCACTGCCATTCTCTCTCCCAACCTGCTTCATCTCTTATTCCTAGCTTTCCCTGGTTGTCAGTCCCTTTCTGTTCCTACACTAGTCCTCATCTTTTCGACCTTCTCAAGGTTATTCCCTGTATCTTTCCCACTACTCAGCTGCTTTTCTCTTAAATCTCTTTCTGCACTAAAAAATGTTTAATGCAGGCGGTGCACATAATACTACACCATGTGCGATGGGAGCAGTTCTTCTATCAGCAATTCCCACCACAGTCAGCTTATACGTCCACACTCCATAGCTGCACGAGTTCTGTACTGCCTTTCAAAGCCAAAATCAAACACTTCTACTTTTTGTCCAGCGGGAGAAAGGGAGGGAGAAGTGATAAATAACGGAGTTCTCAAATAGGTTCTGTAAGATACTGGAACGGGCTCCAGACACGGCAAAGAATAGCAATGATGTCAGCTCCTGGCTCCAGCGGAAGCCTGTCGGAGTATGTTGGCCAATTTTTTGCCGTGTTCCTAGTTTTAACAACTTGGGGGCTGTACGGGAAAAGCGAAGAGGAAGCAGCGATGCTCACACATCTTGACACGTAACACATCTCGGTTTCAAGGCGCAGAGGGTGAGCCGTAGAGTGACTTTTCCAGAACGCTCGGCTCTCAGTGGCTGCCCACGCGTCTTAACTAAGTCCCTCCTGCAGACAGCGGTCGGAAGGGGACCCCGTGCAGGGCCCCGAGGAGGAGGACACCGGGGAGCCCGGAGCCTCAGCCTGCGCCCTCCCCTCGCTCCGGGCGTGAAGCGACAGTGGCGACCCCGCCCCCTTCTCCACCTCCCACTCTCCCCCCCAAATCCCTGGGCGGCACGGGGCAGCGGGGGCGCGCGGGCACCGCCCACCGCCCACC